>CACKRE030004991.1:61445-88032 GCA_902602495.3 Ectocarpus sp. CCAP 1310/34 | reverse complement strand
ACATCAGTCGTTTCGGGAGTCGCCCGTCCGGCTGCCTTGCCAATGCTCCCGCGAACAGTAGGCGTCGTTGTCGGATCGTGGCTTCACCGCTCCGGCATTCGACCCTCTTCAGCGTCTGGGCGCAAGAGAGCTGCCGGTTGGTGTCTTTCTTGCGCTTGTACCCGACAACTCGAAGGAGCAGTCGGTGGNTGCTCCTGTAGTTGATCTCCCCGGTGAGGTCGCCATGTTCGTTGACGAGGCCACCGAGGTACCGAAACTCGGTCGTCTGGGCGTATTTCTGTCCCGCGGCTTCGATGGTAAGTGGTGGAGGCGGGGCGGGCTGTGATGTTGTAGTCGGCTTGTCCTTCGCGCGCATCAGGAGCGTCTCCGTCTCCTTCTCCGACCCCGTTAGCCCGAACTCCCCGAACACCTCAACGATGATGGTCATCATTCTCCTTCTGCAGACCTCGATACGACGCCGGAATCATCGGCATACAGCATCCCCCATACTGCCCTCCGTACTCGGTNAGCTTTGCAGTGCGTCGCTTCCAACGAAGACCAGGATTTAAAAAGCGAGAAAAAACTCACTCTGTCGGGACTCGAACCCATGACCTGGCCCTTAGCAGGCTGCGGAGCTACCCACTAGACCACCGGGGCGACCGGATATGTATGAATGGGAAGAACACTGCCCTGACACGGCATAGCAGACGACTTACCTTCCGGAACCTTGCCGGAAAGGAGTTTGAAGGTATGGGAGGGGGGAATGATGACGGTGTGCGTGATATCGATGGACAACTGCGGCGGGATCATAGCCATGCGAAGAGGCGTGTCAATAGATTGCATGCCGCCGTTACAGTTTGTGTGCTTCTTTCGTTGGCGTCGACCGTGTCAACCGGCGGACCCATGACCAAATGAAACAATACTACCATGTATGTAGTTTGCACGTAGTCAGCCAATTGTCGAAAAAGTCTAATGTGGATGGCCCGTGTAGTCATCGGGCTACACTGGCAGGGGGAAGCATGGAGGAGGTTAGACGACAGGGTCCAGTCTCTGGATTCTTCAGCATACTTGCATTACTGTATGCAACAAACCACCGCCATGTAGCAACTTGGCTGCGTTACACACGCCTTACTGTAGCATGTTTGTTTGCAGTGAGTTTACTGTTGTGGTATTGCTCTTCGCTGAAGATCATTAGTAAGCATTGGATTTTTGGATGAGGCCTCCTGCTCTGAGGCCGGTGGTCCCACTGATGCACTGCCGCGCCGACCGCAGTCGGCGTGGCAATGAATCTGTAAATGGTCTCGAGGCGTCAAGCCTGGTTTCGAGTAGGGTGGGAGGGGGGGTGTACTCATAGCCGTGCATGCTAGTCTTTAGCCCATTGAAGTCGCATCCCTACAAAGCCTGGACGGAGCACGCCGGGTTCTCTCACCTGACCAGCCTCTCACATCACCAAGCGCGAAGCACCGTGAGGTATTCAGCGAGTCACATGAAGGGTGCGCTGCATCCTGCTAAGAGTGTTCCGCATCTTGTGCTTACTTCCTTGCGCACGGATGACATCTGCGAATGACTGACTATGGTGCTTTCACTTCCGGAGACAGTAATAAGCACTGTGCAACTGCCTCGACGGTGCTTGACAAATTCAGCGCCACGTAATGCGATCATCCCCTTTGCATGTAGTGAGGGTTCTCGACCTCACATAACATTACCTACTCGACCACCATTATGGATACCGCAAAAAAAATATACTACAGGCAAAAAAAATGCGGCAACCTGGTTGTTGAGCTCACAAAGGGATCGGCTTGTGTTGCAACGTCGTTGCCAAACGACGAAACCCGAACCCCGATGGCAAACGCGTGGGGGGATGCAGGGTGGGTGGGCGGTCTCAAACTTCATTCTCTCGTACCCGGTGTTTTATCGTATTCACGGTAGGGAGAAGACAATGATCGACTGGATGCTAATCTCAACATACTATCAGGCAGACGTCTCCGTTCATTTTATTGTCGAATGTGAATTTCTTTGTGTCCCCAAGATTACTGTTGTATTACGTAGTCTGTTGGTCATGGCCTAAGATCATATATTGTGTGTAAATAATGGAATTTTGGATGAGGCTTCCAGCTCAGGCCTGTGGTCCCACCCATACTTTCCTTGTCGTGTCTTCTCATTGGCCACTGTTCTGGAGCTTGGTTGAGTCACCCAAACTTTCGTGTATTCTGCCATGTTGTTGAGCCCGCCTTCGGCGAGCACAGGCTGCAAAGTCGGCTTCGAATGCCGGCAACAATGGCTCCTCGTTGGTGGCCTAATAGTCGGCCGCCCGCTACCGTTTGGAAGACGAATCGACGTGGTACTTTGCCATCGACGCCGTTCTCCAACCTCCCATGTGCATGATCTCCCCAATCGCGAAGCCGCCCATGGACCTGCTCAAAGAACACTTTACTTTCAACGAGTGCATAGAAAAATGCAAAGGAAGGTCGGCCACCGTCAAGTACGCCTGAAGGGACGACGTCATCTGGGTCGCCACCAGCTTCGAGGTCCCACGGCTACCATGCCTAGCACCATCACGAACAGGCAGCCCGAGGACAAGTCCCACCCTACCGCATGGGCAGCGAAGATGTAATCCGCTACGGCTCTAACAGCACCAGTACCCCTGTTCGCACTACATTGCAAGCTCTTCAACTGCTTCGGTCGAAGCCTACAAAGTCTTCCCAAACAAGAAGTTCAAAATGAAACCCCGCGACTCCGGCACCGGAACACCTGCGCCCCTAACGCATTTCAGAGAGGTCAACCCCTAGACGCACGGAACGATGTACTAGGGGAAGGAGCGCACATCCCGCGATGGGGCGATGCGTTCCGCTGTGGAGTCGGACATGCGCGCTCGCAGACGCATGTGCGTCCTCCAGCAGAGGCGCTGCTTGCGTAGCGGTTATCCCTACCCGCTTCTGTACCTCTGTGGTGAACGTAAGGTACACACGTCCAACGTCGGGCTAGTACACGGACTTCCCGACCCCAGCGTGGGGCTCCAGTCATCCCGTCTCCCCAGCTGCTCGTTATAAGCCATGTTCAACTAATTATTGGAATACTTGCGGAGAGACTCGGCGCCATACCGTTTCGCGCACATGGCGCCCGGGGAGCTCCCCCGTCGATCGCGC
Organism: Ectocarpus sp. CCAP 1310/34; assembly: GCA_902602495.3. NCBI lineage: Eukaryota > Phaeophyceae > Ectocarpales > Ectocarpaceae > Ectocarpus > Ectocarpus sp. CCAP 1310/34. The sequence continues at coordinate 84,907 of CACKRE030004991.1, read as the reverse complement.
GACCCCTCTCCCGCACACGTGATATCTTCCACCAACTTCGTCCCTTTCCCCTGGGAATCCAGATAAATAAACCAATCGACGACATCGTCCGAGGAAACGTGAACCGACCCCCGGCTTCCGCCCGAATACGACAGCAGGAAGTGGTCGAGCTCGTTTGCCACCGTGTGTCGTCGGACTTCACCGGCATACCCGCGCATGGTCTTCTCCATCTGCACACGGCGAGCTAGCAGTTCAGGGCAATCGACGAGTACGGGTGACCCTGCCTCGAGGCGCGGGGAGGGAATGCCGGGGAGCGGTCAAGCCCCGCAATCCCAGTGAAGGTTAAACTGAGCAACATTCTCTTGGTTGCAATTGACGCAACGTGGGAATTGGACCAGATTCCGTTCAGCCGGAGCGGTTTGTATCGAGACAAGAAACCAACAACAAGTGGGGGGGATGGCCATCTACGGAGATAAGCGTATAGAATAGGACGCACCCCATCTCCGACGGAAACTTACTTCGTACGAAACCATCACCCAGCGTGTGTATCTCCAACTATTGAGATTGTCCTCCGTACAGGTCCAACGAACACTACGCCCTCATTAATACTGGCAATCTCGACGCGGAGAGGGTTGTCGCTAAGAGTACGCAGGGGAGCCAGCACGCCTTGACGCTCGGAATGAGCACTACAGCACGCGCTCTACATGCGGCCAGGTGTGGAACCACGTGCCCCACCATGGCTGGAGGGGGGAACGCAGAGGCCAAATGCCGGTACCTGGTGGCCCGGTAAGACTGCTATGTTTTGCGTAAAGACATCTACCCCGGCGAACCCGCCACAGTGGTACCGCAAAAAGAATGGGAACGCTACGCCGGACGGCAACGAACGCTGTGCGGGTGATGTGCATTCCATGAAAGTCTATGTTGAACGGCCCCAGGCCTGTCACAGCTTCCGGAACGCAGCCGGCGTCAACCGGACGGTATTCTCCCGTGACGGCCTAGAGACGGCGTCTGCCACCCCGTTCTCCGCGGTAGGAACCCAGGTCAGGGACAAAAGGATGTCATGCTCTAGCTGGAGGTCAAACAAGAGGATAGACAAAGCGTGCGTTGCGCGGTTTTTCGCCCTCCCGGGCGGTTGAAGGCGCCCACTACTGACTGTTTGTCGACATCCACAAAGACTTGCGCGCGTCGGAGGCGATCCGGGTGGCGTTGGCAGAATTGGAGCAGAAAATGATACAGGGAATACATTTCCTTCTGATTGTTGTGCTTCGACAACCACCCTGGGGGGGGAAACATTCCCCCCGCTTCGAAAGGCTCAGTTGCTACGTTCAGGACTCCTCCCCACGCCAAAGACGACGCGTCTGATGCGGGCACCGCGAGGTGACGCGCCAGCTACCATGGGCTCTCGTGCGTCGTACCCGTACTGCTCAGCCATTTCACGCGTTTCCCCCACCAAATCCGCGTTCGAGCCGAGGGAAAGATCCACAGACCGCCGGGTGGATCGCTCCAGCGCTGCCGAAGCAGCCGGTTCGCTCATCTCTCAAGACCATCATGTCGACCACTCTCCACCTCAGTTCGGCCTCGTCGTCGTTGTACTCCACCTGGAACGCCAGGATATAGTACATCGCGTGGATGTCTTTTCGGCACCTTCCAGAATCTCGCCCTTTCTGCTTGCCACCGCGGGCGACGAACCGTCACAGGCAAACCGCGGATGTCCTAACCGGGGACCCGGGCAAAACGAGAGAGGAACGTCAGAATAAAAAGTGTGGTTACAGCGCCTTGGTTTGGAATAAACTTCTTCGCCGAAAGACACTAGACAGTTATTGATGCGTCGCCCCCTGAGCTAGAGCACCGATACTAGGAGGCACTTTTATGTCTTTGACGGGTCAAGCTTGTATCGAATACAATGGCACTGCTATGATATGATAGAAATATGTCGTGTAGTGCTATGATACTGTTGTTCTGCCACGGCGCGACGCATGGAGCGGCATGCCTCCTCAAGCGGCCGCCTCCCATGGGTGCGTCCGTGTGTCATCCCATTGATTCTGGAGGTCAACTTTACTGCACCGCCGCAAAGAATCCATCGAAACTACAGGTCGAACGGATATATGGAGGCATCAAGACAGCTCTCACTTATAGCGGACGCAGTTAATCTGCTGGCATAAGAACTGCAAGGCGATCGTAGGGTTGGCCTTCCCGGCGTCCGCCTGGATGGCCAGCATGTCCCGCAGCCGGATGTCCAGTGTGCAAGGATCCTGCGCCGTGGAGTTGAAAGGAAAAAAAGGAGCCGTCAATATTGCACGCAGCCGTCAAAATTGTGAGCGACCATCAAAGCAGGCGGTTTGTACCATCATCGGAAAAGCAACGTTGTTGAACCACGCACTCCAGATACACAAACGAAAAACACACAGAGTCCAGTACGCGAAGAAGGACATCGAGCACCCCGTACAGCAACAAACGGCATCTGATTTGTACCCCGAACAGGAACCCACCACACACACATACGAGACGAACAGACGTGCCTAAACAATAGCTACATCGGACAGGGGAGGCTCGGATTGCCAAGTTTTTCAAGATTGGATCTCTCCTTCGTCATTCTCGTGTCGACTCGATGCCAACACTAAAAAGTCACACCCCTCGGTCGCCAGAAGCCAGCAAGCAGCACACAACCAATCCTATAAATCTCGAGCTTCGTTCACACGATACCCCGCCCCGCCAGGTCATGCAATGTGATCCACGACTCACGGGGTCATCGGCGACAGAGTCCTGGATACATCAACGTCGAAAACATGCAGCCGTGTTGTCCGTGTTCTCGAGAATTGTAACAACCAACAATACCAAAAAAAAATGATTCTCACCCAGACCATGTCGGTTTTCGTTGCTTAGCCTCGGACGCAAGTTTGATTTAGCAGGCCTCACCCGTCCATTATTAAGCAATTTTTCCGTCGCCCTGGAGATCAACAACTCCAAGATATCGTCGGAAGAACGGTAGTGAACATCGCTTTGGCCGGAGAAGCTAGCCAACCTGCCAAGATGGCGATGAACTTTGCAGCAGTCGGTACTGCTGCAGGCGAGTGTGACACCTAAGGCTCATGATGCTTCAGGGCTGGACCCATCAAAGGAGATAGTCTCGCGTTTTGCTTGCCATCACAATGCCGCTAAACTTAGAAACAAAAGGGCTAGACAGCTTGTACACCAGGGGGTGCTGCGTGACAATCCACGAGTGGTTGAAATTTTTGGGCCTTCAAGCATACTTGAACACCACAAGAAGGGAAAACTAGGCGAAGCCCTCAGTCGCCAAAGAGTCGACCCAAACGATCCGCTGAGGGTCTCTCGCTTGCTACGCCTGCGTTCCTGGTGCGTTCAGAGAGAGGGGCGCCGGGAAATGCCGGGCGTCACACACGGCACCGCACATGAGGTATACCATCTATGCGACGACGTCGTCGTCGTCGACGAGGACGAGGACGACGAGGACGACGACGAGGACGAGGACGACAACGACGAGGACGACGACGACGACGACGACGACGACACGCAAAGGGAGGTACGCCAGTCAAGCCCACGGGAAACCGCCCCCCCCGATCGGCTACTGTGGTAAAAATACTCCGTCCTATCGAAGAAGCGTGGTCAATGGTCTAATAAGTAAGGCATGCCAAAAACGAGCCCCCCTTCCTTGTGTACGACGGAGGACCGACCTCTCACCTGATTGGTCTCCCAGGCTACCTCAACGTCACCTTATCCTTGAAGGTGTCCTTCGTAGCCTTGACCCCCTGTCCCAGCGACCCCAGGGCTATAACTGTAGATGCTCCCAACAGGTCCTGCGCCCCCAACAAGGGTCTTAGGGGGAGGGCGAGAGGTTAACTAATCGGTCGTGAAGGTGGGTGAGCAGTCGCCGCGTCTTTGCCGCCTCGTGTCGGCGCGTGAGGCTCCTGCTGCCGCCCGATGTCCTCGATCGCTAAATCTCGACTAAGCCCGTGCGTGCGCCCGCACAACCAGGTGTGCGAGTGTGTGCGGTGAAGCGCGAGCGTGTGCATTGAAATCTTTGAAACGCACTAACAGCGAAAGACGACTGACCAATGAAAAGGCGCCCGTCTCAAAATATTGGGGCAAGAACCCCCAAAAAGGTGTTCTAGTCTGCGGCTCCCCGACAGGAATGCCGCGGCGGAGCTTGAAAATGTCGTCAAACTGTACGTAGGGTAAGCGGGCGTGTTACGACACCGGTGTCGTGAAAACTTTCCTATGACACCGCTCGAACGCTTTGAAACCGCCTTCACCGTGTTCCCACGGCTCCCAGCTGTCACGCAAGACCTCGTTCGACCAACAGCTGTAGTCCGGTATTAGTTTGCATATGCATTCGATACATGAAGAGTGGACATTTCCAACATATGAGTCAGAGCGTAGACAGCATTTTTCGTCTCCGATCTCGAATGGAATCTGCCAGGTAGAGGTAAGAGACCAAGAGGGTAGGAAGAAACTGTGGATTATTTTCACGTCTAAAGTTCGAAGCTAAAGTGATTGCCCTCTGTCCAGTATCCCTTCTCCCCTACTTGAAAGGAGTACAGCGACAAGAATTGTCATTCTCGGTCTCACGAACAGCTTTGTTGCTGAAAATTAGGCGGAAAAAACTTACGGAGAAGCTCGCCCTCTAGCTCTCCACCAGCATGGTAGCGAGGCAGGGGAAAAGCGAGCCGTGAAACCAGTTGTTGTGCTTCATTCAACGTGAAAACCAGGGCGGTGCAGGACGCTCAGGATGATGCAGCAATGCCTGAGGAGCCAAGCCAGTACTAGATGGGGGTGAAGGACGTTATATCTTGTCTGATTTCTAAGGGTGTACCCGGAAAATTTCCCATTGGGGTGGGTAGGGCATTTTTTTCGGGAACGTAACCGAGTGAGGAGAGTTTTCTCTAACGAACCTTGGTTCTGAAAACTAGCCAGAAGGACACCTGCAACAATACAAGATGTGTTGGGCAAAAATGTATGGTTACTTTCCGCGCGCGAGAGCGGTCTTGGCGCTTGTCTCCAGCATTTTTTTTTCGCGCAGTACCGCTCGGTTGAAAAATATCGAAAATTTATTTATTGATATGTCGGTTCGTTAGAGACGAAGAAGACGATTACGAAGAAGCCACGCCACGAACAGAGGAAACAAAGGAAAAAAAGGGGTCGGAATCACACGAACACAAGTATCATGACCCACGTGCTAAGTGGTGGGCATTACATCAACAAAAAAAGCTGCTACGCTCACACGGAAAACTTGAGGGCGGCGACTTTGCGCCTCGAGGGAACCGAAACGGACACAGACACATATCTCCTGGTGTGGGATGCTGCAACAAGCCATCTCGCCATATCACCGGATGCAAAGACGACAAACGGTTTCGTGGCAGCAAAATAAAACTTCGATGCGTTGGAAAACAAAAAGCATTGCCGTAGACAATGCCGCCGTATGTTGCGCTAGACAACAGGGAAGCCGACCCTACATCTGTGTCCTTGTGTGCGGTAGGCGAGAATCATTGTTCCGCACAGCAACAATCGAACGTTAGAACGTGTGTCTCTGAGTCCAATCTGGATCAAGTCATGAGTTCAAACGTCGATTCCCACATGTATATGTTGCACCTGCATGCAAGAGCAACCGCTTCATCATGACGATGAAGTGGGCTCCACACTACCACCGTTCGAGCGGAAATTTCGGAAAATTGTTGGCCTGCTAGCGACAAGAAGTGATCATGAAGCTGCAAACACGCAATGAACCAAGAAAACAACATGATGCAACGAGACAGGGCCGGCATCACACGAGCGCCATCACCTCCGTGCTGAATGGAGGGCCTTGCTAAACAATGCCGCGAAACAGCATCTCACAAGGAAATCACCAACAACTTCTATGGTCCACACAAACTGCAATTGAGTGCCTTTATATTTACACAAAACGCATGGTGACGCACGGTTCCCTTAAGGATGACAGAAAGAGGAAAACTGGATGAAGTGGTTGGGGGGCTTGCTAGAAGATGTCGTCAGCCTTCAACCCCCAGACAACTTTTCCTTTCCGGGAAACTTCGATCCCCTTGGCCTGGACTCGCAGTTCGTAGGAGCGATCGGTTCTCCTAAACCCAAGGAAAGATGGTCCTTTTTTTCGGAGAACGATAGTGCCTGCCACGGATACCTCCTGTGAGTAACATTGTCACGTAGACAGTTGAGAGGGGAGGCAGCGGGGGGGGGGGGTTGTGGTAGCGGACATGGCTTCTGTATATTCTGTAGATGCTAAGGGGGTAGAATTTTGTGTGCCTGTGATTTCTTCGTCCACTGCATCTGACTTCCACCGTTCGAGGAATGAGTTTCATGCTAACTATTGTAGTTGCCGGGCGGGATATTGGTCGGATGGATCGAGAAAACGAGCCAAGCATTCCGCCCGTTTGGATCAAGTCACATGCCTGAAGAACCATCCCAACCAAGAAAAACATCCGACCCTGCCTGACAAATTGGCTAAGCTAAGACCCTGGCTGTAATCCCACGTACCACGTCGCACTTGTCGGTGATCTCCAGCGTGGCCTCCCACATGTGGGCCTCCGTGCGCTCCAGCGCCCGCCGGTGGAGGAAGCCGCGCTTCCCAAACGGCAGCAGGCCCATGAAGGTGGCCACCTTGGACGTGTGAAGTCTCCGACCCTCGCGCAAAGCCTTCTTCTTCTCCTCTCTCTGCTGAATGAGTTCGCAACGCTTTTCCTGGACCTTCCTCATTAGCCGCTTGTCGGCAGCGAGAAGGGTCTTCCGCTTCTTCGGGATAGGACCTGCTGCCCGCCCTTCCTTGTCCCGGGGCGCCTTCCCGACGGCGGTTGCGAGAACGACGGAACCGTCGACGGGCGTGACGTATATCATATCTTTCTTGTTCGAGCTCAGAAGCTTGCCGAGCAGGACGTCTCCGACCTTCAAGACCTTTTCCTTGTGGAACAGCTGTCAGGGAAATCGTGCGTCGAGACCACCAGTAGTCGGACACGGTTTGACCTTTGAATACGATTGCAGCAACTAGTCTGCGTAGCAGTAGAAAATTATCCATCTCTCCTTGGCATGTATTCTCTTGTTCTAGAAATATTCCGGAAGCATGCTAGGTCAAGGTTGACCGGGACATCTATGTAGAACGTGTGTAGCTTCTGGAAGCCTTCTGGAAACTTCTGGTTCCTCCTGTAGCCTCTGGAAGCCTTTCTGGAAACTTCTGGTTCCTTCTGTAAGCTTCTGGAAGCGTTCTAGATCTAGGTTGCAGTTGATACTCTTCTAGAACGTAGGAGGGCTTCCAGAAATCATTCTGGACGCATTCTGGATCTTTCGTGTGATTGGCTTATTTGTCCGGTATTCGAGAAGAGTGGTGCAGCCCTAAGCTCGCCCACTCCTCTCACTCCTCTTCAGTACCAGCAACATCTGACTCGGGAGTCAGCAACTAATAAAAGCATCTTCATATTTCCATTCCAAGTCTCTCGCGGTTGGAGACGCACAGAGTGTGAACCTCTGAGGTAGGCTACACAGCCTCCTGGCATCTGCAGCATCGTACTGCTGCTAGTGCACAGCGAAATATCGCTGACAGGTTATGAGCTTCGGCTAACGCACACACTACGAGCTGCGAACATCACGGGAAGATCAAGGCAACCTCTTCTCGGGACATCAACCTTCATCCGTGGACAACGAGAGAACCTGGTTTCGGAGATTTCTGGAGATTGCGACGCCGTCATCGGTCAACGGCAACACAAGCAGACGCGCAAACTTGGTCATCTACACCAAGGTGCTGAGGGTTCACGTCGTATACACACGTTACCACCCCTGTGGCAGTAGCGGGTATCTCTGTGGTGAACTAGCAGCAAGGGTCACGTGCGCGGGAGTCTCGAGCGGCATACGCATCGGGTGTACAAGGAACTACACTGTATCATCAGTGGAGGCGATCAACAACCGGAGTCCTCTATATCAGTAGCAGGAGCGGGATCGGAAACAAGAAAACCACAACCGGAGTCCTCTATATCAGTAGCAGGAACGGGGTGGGGAAGTCTCGGGTACAGGCAGTAGTACCACGAGCAAACTTACTCCTACAGCAGGAAGTACTTTTATCAAGACGAAGAAAATAAAGCTGGAACGAGCAATGGATACTGCAACGAGCAACACAGGAGGTGGAAGCGCGTTCGCCAGCGATAGTTCTACGAACCTGGCAACCGTGATCAAAGGCCTCAAGAAATTCGACGGAAAGGACCCAGCTGAGTTCAAGACATGGATGAAGAAATTCTGCGTGGTGTTAGGTGTGACCAGGAAGGACATCCTGCCACTGCTGAAGAAACAAAGGAAGCCAGATCCCGCAGACACAGCGGCCTTCGACTCTTACACAAGGGCAAACGAAGATCTCTACGCCATTCTTTTCCTCCTAGTGGAACTTCCAGCCGCCTTGTCGATACAGAAGCACGAAGACGACACTGGCATCAGCGGCGACGGACAAGCTGCCTTCGAGGAGCTCTGCAACAACTATGACAGGGTAACGGACGAGGTCATCAGGGCCAAGATGGAGGAGCTGGAGAACAACCCCATGAACCCTGGTGAAAATCCCGACGACTACTTCAACCAGAAGCACCTACTTCGCACCCAGCTGGATAAGATGGGAGAACCCATCTCCGACCGCCGCTTCAAGGACATCTGCGTACAGGGCTTCTCCGACGAATACAAGGACGTCAAACTGATGGTGTTCAGAGACCCAACCTTCAACGTCCTGGACATGCAATCCACCATGCGCAACATCTTCTTGGACGAACAATCGCGCAAGGGATGGAAGGGACGCATAGCTGGTCGAGGATTTGCCATGGCAACGACCGCGTCTGACATCATCTGCCACAGCTGCTACGAGCCGGGGCACATCAGGAGGAACTGCCCCAAGATCAAGAACAGGGCGAAGAAGAAAACGAAGCCCGCCGGAGCTACCAAGTGGTGCTCCAAGCACAACACCACGTCTCACTCGGACGAGGAATGCTACCAGCAAGGAGGAAAGCGCCCGGAAGACACCAAGGACTCAAGTAAAGCATTCACCGCGTGCTCCAACTGCACTCACTGCTCGTCGGCGTCCAACAAGCACGACTCAAACAATGAAGTGGCAGTTGTCGACTTCACCCGGGACGAGGACGCCTTTGACAGCGGCTTCATGTTCGGCACGTGTTCCCGCATCTCAGGACGCAACTTCGCCGCGAGCTCCACCGGGGTAGGCCTGCTGGTAGACACGGGAGCATCGGAGACCATGTTTGACAATCGCCTCATCCCCGACGGAAACCTCCACGATTACACCCAGCGAAACTCTCCAAAGATCGTGGACGTGGCCGGAGAAAGCCAACTCAAAGGCACGGCCACGGGCATCCTACACTGCACCGTCAAGGACAATCGAGGACAGCAATTGCGCGTGCGGATTCAGGGACTCATCGTTCCGGGACTTGGTCGCAACATTTTTTCGCCCACCTCCCTCCTGAAAAAGGGATTGCGCTGCGTCGTCGAAGAGAGCACTCCGCACCTCACTATCCAAGGCAAGGTGATTCCACTCACACAAGATCCGCGAGACCAAGGCATGTGCACCCTCGACATCACGTTCGAGCAGAACGTCCAGCCATCTGGCACGAAATCCCTCGTGCCCCACCAGAAGCAGTCACAGACCCACACGGCGAACGCCGTCTGCTTTACGCTAGTGAGCGCGGACACCTGGCACAGGAGGCTTGGACATCTCAATGCTCGGAGCCTGGACATCCTTCGGAAGGACACGGGTACCGGGGTGGACTATCGCGACAGTCTCTCCCCTTGCGGGGTCTGCCAGATCGCGAAACACAAGCAGTCCCCCCACCCGAAGCAATCGACTCGCGAACTATCACGGCCTGGACAGCTTGTGGTCATCGACAACATGGGGCCTGTTAATCCACCTGCCAAATATAAAGGAGGCTCCTTCCCGTACGCGTGCAAGATCACCGACGACTACACGAAGATGAAAGAAGTGTACCTGCTTCGCAAGAAATCTGACACGACCGAGGCGGTGCACACGTACAACATGTGCGTCGCAGCGGCAGGAGGCTACCGGATCGAGACCATCCGCTGCGACAAGGGAGGCGAGAACACCGGATCCGAATTTCGGGACTACTGCAAGAATTCAGCTATCAAGCTCGAATACGCCGCCACCAACACCCCTCAACAAATTGGTGTATCGGAAGGGGACGGACAAACCCTGGCCGGAGTCACCCGGTGTCTTCTGAAGGATGGAGATTTTCCGCCGTCCATGTAGGGGGAGTTAAAGCTGACTGCAGCATACCTGTTGAAAAGGTCCCCACACTCAGCACTGGGAGGAGCTACGCCATACTCGAAGTTGCACAATAAGTCACCTGATCTCTCGGGACTTCGGGTCATTGGAGCGCGCGCCTTCGTACACCACGAGAGATACCGAAAGAAGCTGGACGACAGAGCTTTCGAAGGCAAGCTATGTGGTTTCGGCCTCGACAGCCAGACCTACCGGGTATTGAATCCATCCAACGGGGCCGTGGTCGAGAGCCGGAATGTGACTTTCATCGAATCTCCAGCCCGCTCAGTGCCCTTCCAGTATTCCACTGAAGCAAACGGGTACGAGAGCGACGTGCTGAGCTTCACCTCCCTGCTGGACAGCCCCCACTCGACGAGCGCTCTGGACTTCACGGCGCAGAACGAACTCCTTCGGCAAGAAGTCCGGAAGATGCAGCAAGACAATCTCGCTCGGGAGAAGCTTCGCCTAGAACTGGACGGGCACGAGGACGAACATGGAAACGGGCAAGATCTCGGCGACGGGGACGCTCCATCACCACATCTCCCATCGACGCCAGCTGGATCGTCATCCGAGACCCACGCATCTAGCCCCAGTCCATCATCGTCGAACCCGACTGAACCGGACACTTCTGCATCAACTGGATCCTCCGGCATGCGGCGCCTGCAAGTCACCAGAGCCAGCACGCGCGGGAAGCCCACCAGCGACGATCATATCGACGTCAACTTGGTTCCTGCCAATCTGGAAGTCACCATGAACGACCGCGGTCGAGCCCATGCTACAACGGGCCGCGTGGAGCCATCCGGTCTTTCCTTCACTCAGCTGGCTGAGATAGCCGATCAAGCCCAGCTCCCATGCCCTGGCGATACTGAGGATTTCGCCCACGTTGCGGAAGACCCCTTCACGGTGCCGCGTGCTCACGCCTACGTCACGACCACTCACGAACACCACGGGATCTTGGAGGAGACGAATCAAGCGATCAAAATCCCCAACACCTACGACGAAGCCATGAGCTCTCCCCAGCGCGAAGAATGGAAAGGAGCGTGCAGCAAGGAAATGGACAATCTGCGGAAACACAACGTCTACAATCTGGTCCCCCTCAGCAGTGTTCCCAAGGGAGAGAAGATCCTCGGAACGAAATTCGTCTTCGAGAAAAAGCTGGACGGACGCTTCAAAGCTCGCCTGGTAGTCGGAGGACATCGTCAAGAGCCAGGACAGGACTACGGACGCAGCTACGCACCAGTATGCCGTATCGGGAGCATTCGCATGACGTGCGCCATTGGCTGCCACAACAACTGGCCCATCTACCAACTGGACGTTGTCGGTGCCTTCCTGAACGCCCTCTGCGACAGAGATGTGTACGTCAGACCCGCCCCCGGTACATCCGCCAAGAACTCCGCGACGGGAGAACCCATGGTGTACAAACTAGAACGGAGCCTCTACGGCCTATCGCAGTCGCCTGCGCTCTGGAACGACACCCTGGACGAATCCCTCACGGTGTTCGGATGGAAAAGGACTCAATCCGACCCCTGCGTGTACGTGTATACCAGCGGCAACATCATCGTGATTCTCACGGTCTACGTAGACGACATTCTCATCACAGGAGGAGACCAGCAGCTCGTGGACCAGAAGAAGAAGGAGCTCACGGATCGATTCGAGATGACCGACATGGGAGAGGTAAAGCGGATCCTCGGGATCGACGTGCAGCGAGACTACGAGCAAGGAACCCTGGCCATTTCACAGGGGCACTACGTGAACACACTTATGGAGCGGTTCGGAATGCAAGAGGCCAACCCAGTGAGCACTCCTGGATACGGAGTGGAAATCTCCACGAATCAACCTCAGGACCAAATCCTGGGACCCACGGAAAAGAAAATTGACCAGTCGATGACAGGAAGCATCCTCTACCTGGCCCAGTGCACGCGATTCGACCTCTCCTACGCTGCCCTACAACTTTCCAAGGCCTGCAGCAACCCAGCGCAGGTGAACATGACAGCAGCCAAGCACGTTCTGCGATACCTTCGGGGTAATCCAGTTCTTCCTATCGTCTACAAGAGAGGACAGTTTCGGCTAGCGGCGTTTACGGATTCATCCTTCGGAGCAAACCCCGACAACGGAAGATCTACCACGGGATATCTCTTCTTTCTGGCTGGAGGACTCATCAGCTACGGTGCGAAGACTCAAACTCTAACCGCGCAAAGCACGGTCGAAGCCGAGATTCAAGCACTTAGCTACTCAGCCAGAGAGGCGGTCTACATCTCAAATTTTATGACGGAACTCAACTTCAAGACCTTCGGATCGGTTCCCATCAACAGCGACAGCACCGGAGCGCTGACAGTGGCCGGGAATGCCATGCACTCTCCACGCACGAAGCACGTGGCCCTGAGGTACTTTTCATCCGGGAGCTAGTACTACGGGGACAAATCACTCTTCACCACCGACCCAGCGAGCACCAGTTGGCTGATATCGCAACCAAGTACCTCCCAAAGCACCGATTCGCCTCCATCATTCAGCAGATTAAGGACTTCTCGTGTTGATCGAAGATCTGTGAAGCTCCCTTCCATACCAGAAGGAATTTATTTTCGATACGGTGCCAACGGAGGGGTCGAGGTAGACAAGGATATGGTGATGCCGTCGACCATTGTGAATTAGTTGCTTGATCGAGGGGTCGTGTCAGGAAAATCGTGCGTCGAGACCACCAGTAGCCGGACACGGTTTGACCTTTGAATACGATTGCAGCAACTAGTCTGCGTAGCAGTAGAAAAGAATCCATCTCTCCTTGGCATGTATTCTCTTGTTCTAGAAATATTCCGGAAGCATACTAGGTCAAGGTTGACCGGGACATCTATGTAGAACGTGTGTAGCTTCTGGAAGCCTTCTGGAAACTTCTGGTTCCTCCTGTAGCCTCTGGAAGTCTTTCTGGAAACTTCTGGTTCCTTCTGTAAGCTTCTGGAAGCGTTCGAGATCTAGGTTGCAGTTGATACTCTTCTAGAACGTAGGAGGGCTTCCAGAAATCATTCTGGAAGCATTCTGGATCTTTCGTGTGATTGGCTTATTTGTCCGGTATTCGAGAAGAGTGGTGCAGCCCTAAGCTCGCCCACTCCTCTCACTCCTCTTCAGTACCAGCAACATCAATCTGACTCGGGAGTCAGCGATTAATAAAAACAGTTTCATATTTCTATTCCAAGACTCTCGCGGTTGGAGCCGCACAGAGTGTGAACCTCTGAGGTAGACTTCACAGCCTCCTGGCATCTGCAGCATCGTGCTGCTGCTAGAGCACAGCGAAATATCGCTGACAACAGCTGGTCGGGCGGGGAGTATGAGCTGCGGTTACCGTTTCTGTTGTTGTTGCTGTCACTGTTGTCGTTACCGTTGTCGTTGCTGCTGCCGTTGCCCTTGCCGGTACCGTCGCGGTTGTCGTACGTCTGGTCTTGATGACGGTGCTGCTGGTGCTGCATCTTCTTGACCGTCCACGAATTCGGGCCAGGCACTGGCGAAGGGCCCTCCCCCCCCCCCCCACCGCCGCCGGTCTTCTTGCCGTTCTCGTCGCCTCTGCTGCCAAGGTCGCGAGCTTGACGTGCCTTCCCCGTCATGTAGTCGGCAATGGACATCCCCAAAGCGGGGTCGGCCTCACCCTGTATTAGGCACGTGGGGGGTAAAGAGAGAGGGTGGGGTTGGGACGGCCGCACAGCGCCTTCGTCGTGCTAACGGACGTAGTTGTGTGTGGCTAGTTCTTTCAACACGTTCTTGTCTAGAGAGCTTGCGCGCCTGAACGTGGTGGCCACGTGGCAATGGTGAGAAACTTGCCGTTTGAAGCTGGGTCTTGATTCTCCTAGACGGACTTGTTGGAAAAAGTCACGGAAGAATGTCACCACGCGGAAGGAGCACCGTCTTCCAAAAAAACGGGAACAGATTGTTTTGTCGCCACCACCTCAATGAGAAATGTACGAAGAAACGACCCTCCTCGTGAACGGGTGCGTACTTGTAATATCTAGAGTTGATCAGAGCCTACCCACTCCATGAACCCGGGCTTAAGAAAGGGCTTACTCCCGAAACCCAACCCGCACGTGCGTCGCTCGCTACAGAATCGTACGAAGTCGATGCATGTACCTTGTTGGCGGCCGCCGGGTCGGCAACGACGACAGACGCTTGGGAGTACCGGATGACCTGCGCCGACCGCACGAAGCCGTCGCCTTCGATAGAAACGACGCCGTGGCTGTCCACCTGTGCGGGTGACACGACCAAAGTAGCAGCAGCAGTAGTGGTAGTAGCAGTAACAGCAGCAGTAGCAGCAGAGGTCAGAGGTCAGTGACATCGTCGTTATTGTTGGTGATGATGACAATTTCGGAAAAATCAACGGCAACTACCATATCGTTCACAACCAGACGAAGTTGGATCTATCACAGAACCGCACGCCGATGCAAACGGTCAAGTTTGTCTCATCTTCATAGCCCAATCACCAACAACGACTGTATGTAGACCACGTGTACTTTATCCTCGTACACCACCCAGGAGTTGTTCAAGACGACATGTGTCGATGACAACATGCAGCACATACATCACGCACATCGTCACCGGGCCAAATCCACCAGGGCGACTGCGAATACGTACACGAATACTGTCGTACACCAGCCGATTAACATGCATAATTAATTGTAGTGTTTCCGATTTTTTCTCCTTGTCTGGGTTCGTTCGTCCCTCGTTGGTTCGGTGATCTGCCATCGCTCTTGTTTCCATCATTTTCCTCAACACTGCTGCATATTCTAAAAGAAGTGCATGCACCCTTTTTCGGGTAGTAGTTGGTCCGTGACCACGGATGGAGTCCGCCCCCATCAGCTGGACCGGTACTACTACGGATGTTAGAAGGTTCTGAGCATAGACCGGAGCGGTTTTCAATATGAAGACGACTCAATTAATTCTTCAAATAGTGTGGACTGTAGAGCAAACTCAGTTTTGTTCTCAACACAGACACTATTCTACCGTGGGAGGAGGGGGCTACCAAGGCAGCGTGGGAACACATCACGACGTCTTGACTTCATCGTTGTTCATCCTTACTAGAAGCCCATCGAGTTGCTCGGAGAGCCAGTTCGCCACGTGGAACTAAACCTTGCCGTGCACCCGAAGGATGGGCTTTTGGTGCATCTGTCCATGTTTTGGTTTTTGTTGTTTGGACAACGAATGGCAGCGGAGGGGGGCGGTGTCATATGACGGAAAGGAGCGGTCTGACAGGAACTTCACGGAGGAAAAATCCTACAGTAGACTGTGGCTAAAGTAGAGCGATTCGGAAACTACGCAGCACACGATGGGCAGGATAACATGTGGGATAAAGTTTGCAATCGGGGAGGTTGGGTTAGGGTTAGGGGAGGGGTCGGCGTCCCCCTCCCTGTTCTATCTCCTCCTAAACTTAATTTCTCGGGAAGGCGACCCGCTGGATGGGTATTCTACCGCACGAGAAGCCAATGCTGTAGACTGTGCTACCCAGACTACTGCTGTTGTAACACTGATAAAAATTCTTCCAATTATTTATCCCGTTGTGCACTTGCCTCGCCCCGCTTCATGGACACGGCCGGCGCGCGGACAGTCAAACTTGCCCCAGGGTGTACCAGGGCAAGGTCCATGGTGTGCAACGAAGCGTGGGACCGGACAAGTGTGTTGCCGGTGATGGTGATAGTCTGGGTGTACCTCGGAAGTAAGAAGTGAGGAACATTTTTTCGAAGTTTGACCACTGTACCGTCTTGTAGCATTAGACGTGTGAGTGATTGTTGGCGAGAGTGCAAAGCTAGAAGAAGCAAACAACATATCGACGAGTCTAGACTAGTGGTGTATATCGTGCATTTTTTTATTGGCTTTGATCTTCCTTCATCAGCGTTGTTCATTTTTTCCAACCGCAACCCGAAAGTTGCATGAGGCACCTGGGAGAGGTCCTGTTACTTAATGCAAGAAAAAAAATGTCCCATCCACGCAGCAGCTGACAAATCAATCATTCGCGCGCGTTGAAGAAAACCAAGAGCAGGGTGGATCCAAGGGCCACCAACAATGTTGCAGTAGATACGGATGGCGGTGTCAAACCTCGGACTACATGCAAGGTGGACATACCCCCTGCTACTGGAGGAAAATAATTGATACATGATGCAAACATATCAAAGGATGTCAGAGGATACGATCTCAATCAGTCAGCATGAATGTGTGGCGGAGGTCAGCGAGTCCAAAGCGAGGTGCATGCACACAGACTCCTCTGTGGTCGAAAGTCTTATTTTTTCATTTTTCGAATGTCGAAGCCAACTCGATGAGCTATGAAATAGCTAAGTTAGATCCCTGCAGTCGGGCAGCGACAGTGCTACTTTAACCAGGATCTTATGGACGCACGCGCTTCGCAACAGAGCCACTGCCGGTGACTACTGTAGCACACGAGAAACGGCGAGAAAAAAGAAGGGCCAACGACGTTTCGAAGTGCTACACACACACTTACCTGTCTCGAAAAGTGCCCCCAGTTCTCTACACCACCGCTCGCTGTAGCTGTTGAGGGTTTACCTCGTCTAGGTTTCTGAGAACATGTCGCCGAGGGTTCAAAGAAGATATCACTTCACCTTGGGGGTTGAGCCGCAGTCAATCGGGCCCAGGATGGTGAGGGTCGTCCCGGCCAAGGTAGCCTCGGTCGGAATGTTCGCACAGGTGCGGATCCAGGTGGGTCCGTCGCCGAAGGGACGAGCTTGGATGCCCGGCATGGCGCAGGTGAGGAAGGCGAGAACGCCAAGTAGCACCTGAGTGAGCTTCATTCTTGGATCTTGTGCAGGGAAAAACTAGCCGCTGCCTGTTCGGCTAGGGTCAGTCTCAAAAGCACAGGTAGGTGTGCTCTAGGTGCGATGGATTGCGTTGTGATTTCGGGGGGGGAGAAAGTGGTCGACAGAGCTAGCATCATGACATGCATCACACCAGAGGAGAGTTAGAATTCCGCGTCCGATCACGTCTGCTTTGACGGGTAATCCCCCTGGAGCACGGGTTCGGAGAGATTATGGTGTTCTCCTGCTCTATTTCTGCTGCTGCGGACACTCAGCAAATAGTCAAACCGACCAGATTTTTTCGCGTGAACGTTGGAGCTCTCACAGATCCTGTTGCCAGCCTTCGATCGCGATGTGCCTCGGTGAGAGAAATTCGTTTTCGCGCATGCCTTGTATATGGGGAACATCAGGTATTCCGTATTGTCATATGTGGACTTGTCCCTTGGTTCTCCGTGAGCGCAGCACCTCTTGTTCTCTGAGGAAAGTGCGGAGGAATCACGACACCAGCAGCAAAGTTCCTCCGCCCGCGGGTACAACGGGTACGAACTGGTACGAACCCGCCGTGTGCCGATCTCCTGCGCAGGGAATGTCCCAATGAACAGGATCCGAGATGTCTGGGGTTGATCAATAATGTGCCCGGGATGAACAAGACCCCGGTGTTTCGTTCCTACATGATATCAGTCAAACGGAATTGTTCCAGGGATGTTGGATCTCGAACTATCTACGCTTATTGTTCCATGCGAAAATGTTTTTTGCGAGGAGTTTTCACGATGGGTGGTGCGTGGGGGAACACTACTGTACTATATATGGTGGGGGATGGTGGGGGGCGCACTCACTCAACAACAAATCCCCATGCGTCCCAATTGTAGTGGATCGACGAACGAATGTAGGTGGTGCGTGGGGGAACTACTGTACTGTAACAAAACGGTTCATCAGGAGCGGGGCGCACTCAGATATAACTCTCCCCTATGTTTCAAGGAGGTGAAGCCGTGGGAGGTAGCTTGCTCCTCCTAGAGATAGATGAAGGTTCTGTCGTTGACACGCTTGTCCACGACGACCACGTTGAGATTGGAAAGTCGCTTGTTATTGCTGAGAGACGATCAGCAAGGGTCTGAGGTGAAGTGGGGATCCAACTTCATCTCAGGGGGTACACAGAGTAGACACTTCTAAGGGGGTAGGGGTCAGAAGGGAATACCTCCTGACCGACCCCATCCTATCAACAACAAGATGTGCCCTATTCATACTAGCAGCCACACTCCTTAACACTAGCCCACCCTGAATATCATGTATGCAGATCCTATACTCAAATCAGTGCTCAAATCCTATAGCTACAGCAAGATTTTATCTGATTATTCTAGTCTTCTAATGATCATGAATCGAAGATATGATTCTTCACAAAAGATCCAAAAGGAGGGTGAGTTGTAGAAATATCCCGAATCAACCCCCCACACCATCATTGAGATGAAGAATGCAAACGGTCACGAGGTGGAACATCGACATCTCAGTGACAACGCTTGAAGGGATGAAGCTACGAAGAGCACATACTGCGGCAGCGCACGCTATTATCCTGAACAGACGACGACAGAGGAAACAAAATCGATGTCCAAACGCCACACACCACTCTTTTTTGCGCACCCGCGCGTATCACCACTGGAGCAATGAGGGTGACTACCCGAGAGAATCCAAAATAAATTGACGAAACTCAAAACCCGAGTAAATTTCCGAACGAATACGGCCTTTGATACTGGACGCGACGAAAGGGAAAACTCAACGCAATCTAGGAGGTTAACGAAGGGCAGGAGAAAAGAACGACAGGCAGAGGCACGGAGAATGATTGCCAGCGTGCCAGAGTACCCAACTCGTATAAGGAGACGGCAAGGGCATGACCTAATGAGGACCAAGGATGCGAAGCACAAGCGATTGATGCAAGTGAGGTGGTCGACGAACTGCGCCATGGCTCGCTGGCGATACGCATCATTCAAAAACATAAAACACAGAAAATTCGTAGAGGTTCACACAACAAGACGGCGACTCAGGGGCGCTACTGTGATGAAGGCGTCACCCGAAGATGGCCATGATGGAGACGAAGCAGAACGAAGTGTGGGTGACGACGAAAATCCATGGTAGAAGGCGACGCCACGGGATGGAATCCCGACGCACCAAGCGTATGCGACACTTCTGCGGCACGATGGAACTAAAACAAAAAATATTTAGACAACAATAGTTGGCAAACAGGCGAACTAGGAAAACTCGGGGACCTCTTTTTCCAAGTGTCCCGAAGCAAACAACACCGACGAAACTTGGGGAACTCTTTTTCGAGTGTTCAGAGGCAGACAACACCGACGAAACTTCGGAGGGAGCTTGTCGAGAGAACCAAAGACCAACAACAACAACAAAAAATTGAAGCAAAGGCGAGAGAGAACGGACATCCAGGTCGCGGCAGTTCACTGATTCAGATGAATGCAGGCAACAAGGAAGAAGGATCACTCGACACTGCGTGTCTTGAGGCGGCGTTGCCCCAGCGTCCAAAACAAAAAATAAGCCAAGGAAAGAAAAGAGACAGGACAGAAAACAACAAAACAAAACAAAACAAAACGGAAGGTGACAGAAAAAACAAAACAAAAATAAAAAAGTCGGCGAGAAGGATGGCACAAAAGACCAAAATTGACCGATTGTTACATGAAAATGACGACGCTGAGAAGAAATGGTGGGAACAGCCGACGGAAAGGAGGCAGCAAGGAGCGGAGTGCGACCACGGTTGCCGCCCAGAGGGCGCGAACGATGTTTCTGTAAACATCATGATCCACAGACGGCGTCCAAGCCGGTGGAGTTGAGGTGCGCAGGCAGAGGGAGAACGCTTGGGCCCGGGTCATCCAAAAATCGAACGATGTACGAGCCGCCCTGATGAGCACCAATGCGTCCGGTCCACCACAATCCATCACAGGCCTTGTACCACAGCCGCGCGCCAACAGGGAGGGGCGAAGTGCTGAAACGATGAAGCCAAGTCGCGTTAAGCACAAGATCATCCCCAGGATGCACATAGCGTTCTCCACGATTCCGGGCTAGCTCTTGCTGTGCCGCGCGAGTCCGACCCACTCGATATGTATGGTGACCCTGCTTGCTTTGGCAGGCCTCCCGGGACCAGTACAAGAGGATGTGTCGACGGAATAGATCAAGGTCGGATTCCCGTTCCCATGAAGGAGTAGTCAGGCCTACCCAATGCGTCTGGTACAGGACAGCGAGAACGCCGCTACGGCCCCGCACCAGTTGATGTCCCGAGATGTAGTCGACCTCGAGGCGCCCGACAGGCACCGACACATCATCCGCGGTGACGTGGAAAGGTGGACATTTATCTCCGAAGGAGTGCAGAACATAACGCGAAAGCTCGGCGGGCAGAGATTGCGGCAAGTCGTCCGTCTCGACCGGATTGCGACAGGGCTTGCAACGAAGGACAGACACGCGACAACGAGCTGCCGGGCCGGAAAGATCGGAAGGCAGGTCCAGGTAGAGGAGTTTATGCGCCAACGGGCGGCCGTCCGGAGTGGCGTCGGCAGAGGTGGGACCCACCGCAAGAACTTTGTAGGGCCCCGTCCAAGAAAGTGCGAATTTGGCCTTGAACACCTGTTGGTCCGTGTCCTTCTGCACACCCTGTCGAATTTTAGCAGCCGTGTTGTACACCCAAGCCCACCCGCCAACGGTAAACTGAGGGAGCTTGTGAATGGCGTCCAGCAGGGATGAATTTCGGCGTTCGACTCGCGAAATCTTCAGGGTGTTGTACTCACGGACAAGTTCGTAGGCCCGGCGCTGGCGATCGACAGCCAGGTTGCAATAATCGAGTTGATCGCGGGCCAAGCTTTGATGACCACCTACCGTGGGACGATCGAAGACCGAAAGCGGGAGTCGCGGGATGCGTCCGATGTGGATCTCGTTTGGCGCTAATCCAGTAGACTGGTTCACGGAATTGTTGTAGGCAAACTCAACGTGCGGGAGATGTATGTCCCAATCGTTTTGCTGTTCGTTGACGACCGCCGCAAGCATCTGGGCCATCGTGTGGTTGACGCGTTCCGTGCCGCCGTTGGTCGGTGGGTGGTAGGAGCTGGTGGTGACCTTCTTGATCTTCATCACCTCGTAGATCGCCATGGAGAGCTTCGAGCAGAAATGCAGTCCGTTGTCCGACAATAACGTAGTCGGACATCCCCACTTGGTCATGTATTGGTTGACGAAGATGTGAGCCGTCCCTCTCGCCGTAAATTCCGCCGCTGTAACTGCGAACATGTCGGCTCTCCGACTGAAACGGTCTGTGAACAACAAAATGTAGGAGTTGCCCTTGGCCGTCACTGGCAGAGGTCCGAAGAAGTC
The DNA here is from genome assembly GCA_902602495.3 of Ectocarpus sp. CCAP 1310/34. Taxonomy (NCBI): domain Eukaryota; class Phaeophyceae; order Ectocarpales; family Ectocarpaceae; genus Ectocarpus; species Ectocarpus sp. CCAP 1310/34. Next base: position 63,517 of record CACKRE030004991.1, on the reverse strand, counting down.
GACGCCGACGACCGTACCAGGCCCCTGCGGCAATGGCATAGCGATGACGGGCCACCGAGCAGTCTGACGTGAAGTCTTGCGAGCTTGACACACCAAACACGCCCGAAGCCACCAGCGCACGGAACGATCCAAACCAATCCACCAGTAGAAGCGCTCGAGCAGACGCTGTGTACGATGGACGCCGAGATGGAATGACGCGGCGGTATGGCATGCATGAAGGACCCACGGACGCATCAGCATCGGCACGTAGACACGGGGCACGCCAGTATCCGGCAGACGAGTGGTCCTCCCGCCAGAGCGCCCAACCGGCGACGTCGCCGATTTATGTACGAGGAGGGTGATGTTGTCATCGGTCGTGTGCAGTCTGGGTTTTGCCAACACAAGCACATCATCTAACCGAGGGGGGCGAAGAGGAGCACGGAGAGTGAGCAAGTCCGGAGGGGGTGGGGAGGGAGAACCGCGAGACCAAAAACGCATGGCCACCATACACTCGCTCTCCCGCTGTTGTTCCCTAGCCCAATGTTGGAACTCTGAACACAAGCCCGCAAGTGGGAGGTGTCCAAAGCAGAAGGTTCCGAAAGAAAATCAGGCGATCCAACGAAAGAGGCTGAAGAAGTCGAAGCCTCAGCGACTGGGGCAGCCGCAGTCCGTCGTGATGTCCGCGAAGGGGACATCGTGAGTGGCGAAGTCCCGGGCGAAACCTGTAGAGAAGGCGAAGTCGGGGATGCAGGGCGCGCCGCTAACGGCGAAGACACCGGTGGCGCAAGAGCGGTCGACGAACACGCCGATGCCGGCGTTGCGGATGCCTGCAGCAGACGCGCGGTGGTCCGGGTGGTCTTGTTTGTCGAGCGGGACCTGCTTGAGCGACGGGAAGGCGACGATGTCCGAGGGACGATGGTAGCCCGCGGCTGGCGTCTGAAATAAGCGGGACCGGTGACGGTGCCTCCGGAAACAGCGGTAGTTTTGGCCCGAGTCCGTGAAGAAATGAGCGGTCCCTGCTCCGGAAGCGAAGACAAAACGTGCACATATCTAGTCGCCAAAGACGCGGCAGGAGACATCACGCAGGACGCATCAGAAATCAATGGGGAAGCAGGCCCTGAAGATGCGAGAACAGGCGAGACGATGAAAACCCTCGGGGACCGCCGAGAATTCTCGCAGGCAATCGTTGAGTCCGTCGGAGCATCCAACCGACGCGGGTGATGTCGGCGAAAATCCCCAAAATCGGAGGGCTGCAACGCTGGGGGCGAAAAGACTCCCGCCGTGCAAGGAGGGCGGAGCCCACCCAAACCGACCTCCGGTGTAGACGACGAGTGATAGTTGCGCCCGCAAGCCCGAATGAGGAAAACACCCGCTTGATCGACACCATCAATGCAGTCGGGGCCGGTTTTATCAGTGTCTTGTGCTGGTAAAGGCAACCGCGAAAGAAAATCCGCGTTGCCGTTTGCCGAACCTTTCCGATATTTCAGGGTGTAGGTGAAGTTGGACAGGAATCCATCGCTGCACCTTAGCGTTGTGTTGTTCCCCAACCTTGTCAATGCTCTCCAAGGCTTTGTGGTCCGAATAGATGATGAACTTGGTCGACCACAGATAACCGCGAAGGCGTTTAATGGCCCAAACAATGCCACCAGCCTCCAGATCCAAAACGGTCCAGTTACGCTCCGCAGGAAGAGTAGCGCGGCTGATGTACACGATGGGTCTCACCGAGCCATCGAGCTGTTCTTGTTCCAAGGACGCGCCAAAGTCGTCGATACACGCGTCGGAACACAAACGAAGAAGACATCTGTTGTCCTCGATTGCCGCTCAATCCGGGAAGACCAAAATCGGGGGGCGAGCGAGTTCGCTTAACAACGTTTTGACAACCTTGACCATACCCGGGGTGTACTTGAAGGGGACGCCTTGTTTGAGAAGAGAGTTGAGAGGCCGCACCTTGGTGGCGAGATTCTTGAGGAATTTCCGGTAGTAACTGAGTCCACCAAGAAGGCTCCGAAGCTGCTTAACATTCGTCGGCGGCGGCATGTGGGTGAGCGCCCTAACCTTGACGCCATCAGGGCTAACACCTGCCGGAGAGATGG
>CACKRE030004991.1:21057-52997 GCA_902602495.3 Ectocarpus sp. CCAP 1310/34 | reverse complement strand
CAGGGTTGGCGACGACGGTTGGAGGTACCGTAGTCAGCCACGGTAGCAAGACACAGAGCATCGTGTCTTTGTCTTCGACGGAAGCCGAGTACATTGCTGCCGGGGAGGGCGTCAAGGAGGCGTTGTTTGTGCGTGCTGTGCTTTCGTTTATTGCCCCAGAGACCAGTGGTAGCAGCATCCAGGTCCTTGAGGACAACCAGAAGGCCATAGCGTTGGTGCAGAACCCTCTCAGGTCAGGTCGCACGAAACACATCGACGTGCGGTTTCATTTAATGCGCGGATTGTTTAGGTCGGGGGATATTTCGGTCACGTTTGTCCCGACAGCGAAGCAACACGCGGACCTCCTCACCAAGGCCCTTAGCAGGGCCAGTCTGCAGTATCACCGGCGCAAGCTGATGAATTTGCCGGAGTAGCTGTAGCAGTTTCTAGCACTTGGGAGAGGCCAGGTTTTCGATGCGGGAAAAGGCGCAAAACTGTTGCGGTCTGTGTACCAATGGCAGGAGTGGGGGGCGTTGGGAGACCATCGTCCGGGGGAACGTAGTTCCTCGCGTTCTTGTCTTCGCCGTGGCCTTTCTAATAAGTGCGGCCGTTGTGATCCGCTGTGATGGCGACGGTTTTTTGTGGTGGTAGGGTTTTCCTTGAGGGGTTTTGCCCGGACGCCGGGTTTCCCCTCCATATATGACCATGTTGGTATTTTCTGATGTATCCAGGGGCGTTCTTGCCCAATTGATGGTTAGTCACTTTCGTGAAGAACCAGGGAGGGTGTTCGTGGGTCTGCGAACATTGTGGTTGGATACAAGTGCTGGATGATTTTGTGTCACGCAGACTGGTATGGTTACCGTTTGGTCGGGGACACCGCGATGATTCACGGGGCCCCTCCTTGCTGTGGGAGCCGCTCTTTGAGCACTCCCTCTTTCGTCCGTGTGAAGGACGGTCGGCGACCTCTCGTGAAGTTGATACATCACCAAAACAGTCTCACCCGATAAATAAGTGGCGTAGGCCGCAAACATGTTTCTCCCACGACGGTCTCCGCTCCGGCTGCGCCCACGCTTCGACGAAGGATTGGTGTGCTGTTGACGTTCTGCGCTCCGACTCCTGCTCCGGCGATGGCGGCTCGCCGGCGAAGACCTGGTAGGCTGGTTCCCCACGGCTTGCCCTCGCCCGTTATCTCCGACGCCGCGCCCTCGCGAAGACCCGGTGGAGCGGCGGTGGTCGTCCGTCCCGCTCTTGGCCGTCGAATCTTGGTCACCCCAACGGCTCTTACAGCTTTTAGACGCAGGAGGCGCCGACCGACTGTAATCCTTGTTCCCTCTGAAAACATGTGCAGGGCGTGAAGAGGCCTGCCGGGGGGCTTGGATATCGTGCTTGAAATCTTGCTTGGAGGCAGCACGAGCAAGAGGCAGCTGGAGTCCTCCATCTTCGATCACCACCGACGTTCCTTGAGGACCGCTACGAATGGTGGCACGACGGAGAGCGAACAAAAGCAGCAACACGGACTGCCGCGAAGAAGGCGGAGGTTTCGCGATGTAGGGGGCATGATAAATATGCCCGAAAGGAACGGTGTGTGGTTGGGGAAATTGCGCATGGACGAGTTGTTTTACCAGCCCATGCAAAAAGAGCTGCCAGTTTGTCCTCATCGTGGAACGTTACTTCTGATGCAGGCATCTCCAGCGGGCGGGACAGGAACGCTGTATCGCCAACATGGAACTCGTAAACCGTGGTTGCGGCCGGAAACGATGCTCCGTCTTCAGCACCGGCCGGAAGACCCAACGTCACCGAAAACTCCGGAGTCGTTGCCCTCTCCCGCTCCTTTTCGTTCGTCGGAGTAGCCGCCACCTCCCGCTCCTTCTCGTGCGGCGAGGCGGTACTACGGGAACCAAGGGGCACCTGGGATTGCGTTGGGGGACGGACGATAATACGACGACGGGGGTAGGGGGAAGGCACAGCTGCTGCTCGCGGGTGCTGGTGGCGGGGCTCCAGGTCCTCCAGCCGCGATCGGAGCGCCCCCTGCTTCGCCCTAGCAGCTTGGAGATACGCCTCACGCTCCGCCAGAGCAGCAGCACGCTCCTCCTCCTGCTTCCTCGCAGCAGCAGCCCGAGCAGCCTCACGGTCCTCCACCTGCTTCCTCGCAGCAGCAGCCCGAGCAGCCCCACGCTTCTCCGCCTGCTTCCTCGCAGCAGCAGTCCGAGCAGCCTCACGGTCCTCCGCCTGCTTCCTTGCAGCAGCAGCCCGGGCAGCCTCCCGATCCTCCGCCTGCTTCCTCGCAGCAGCAGCCCAAGCAGCCTCACGCTCCTCTTCCTGCTCTGCGTCGTCGCGCTCCGCCTTCTCCCGTGCTTCCGCGTCTGCGACCTTTCTGGCAAGACCGTTGCACAACATCGCGTTCAACGCTTGATAGGCCATAAACTCATCGTGGGGTAACGGGAGCAATTTTTCTTCCGGGGGAAGCGAGGAAGGAGGGACGAGAAGGGGAAAATCAGACGACAGACGGGCCGCTTTGACAATATCCTCCAAAGGGATACGTCCAGTGTTGTAGGCTTACTCCAGTTCCGCCGGATCTGCTGTGGCGATATTGGCCAGCAATTTATCGACGGTGAACACGACGAGCATGGGGCGGCTCTCGTCTCCCGCACCGGCCGCTGGAAACTGCTCTGCGGTGGGAGCCTCGCCCTCGGGTTCGTCACCCAGGATTTCCACATTGTCGCCCAGGAATTCCACATTGCCGCTGGACATGTTGTCCTCTTTTTTTATCAAAGACAGGGCCAGAGAGAGAGTAGCTACGATCGATTGTGGAAAGGGCAGCAGGGTCAGAAACAGCAGATGTAGGATAACGAACCGCAGTTGAGGCAGCAGAACCAAGAGCAGCAGAAGCAGTAAAGCCGGGTGCAACCTCGGGAAAAGCAAGCCGAGGTCCATGCGAAAGGCGGAGATATCCACAGGATATCATACGCCCAGTGATACAAGCTTGGCNCCAGGAATTCCACATTGCCGCTGGACATGTTGTCCTCTTTTTTTATCAAAGACAGGGCCAGAGAGAGAGTAGCTACGATCGATTGTGGAAAGGGCAGCAGGGTCAGAAACAGCAGATGTAGGATAACGAACCGCAGTTGAGGCAGCAGAACCAAGAGCAGCAGAAGCAGTAAAGCCGGGTGCAACCTCGGGAAAAGCAAGCCGAGGTCCATGCGAAAGGCGGAGATATCCACAGGATATCATACGCCCAGTGATACAAGCTTGGCGCACACGAGGTTGAAGCGGATCCAACCAAGCAGAAAAAGCGTCCAAAAGCACACCATGCCACGCACAAACAGCAGTAAGAAGCTAGCACCAAAGGAACCGTGTTAGATGGAGACACGAGGTTTTCCGACCAAAGACACGCAGAGCAGCACGGCGTTCCTCCGCAACTGGTGCTGAAGTGCGAGCAAAGACCGCTGTGGGTTTGCGCTGTTGAAAGGTTTCCAATTCAAATGCTTTGAGGGTGAACAATTCCCCGAAAAAAAGTGCCATGTGATGTCGAAAAATGAAGGGAAGGCTGGTGGGACGGCTGACACCCAATTTGTGTGCACACAATGCGCTCCAAGTCGAAGTAAGCAGAGTCAAATCGGAGAGCACAACAGGAAAACNTGGGTTTGCGCTGTTGAAAGGTTTCCAATTCAAATGCTTTGAGGGTGAACAATTCCCCGAAAAAAAGTGCCATGTGATGTCGAAAAATGAAGGGAAGGCTGGTGGGACGGCTGACACCCAATTTGTGTGCACACAATGCGCTCCAAGTCGAAGTAAGCAGAGTCAAATCGGAGAGCACAACAGGAAAACCCGCGGACATCGGCCGGTACGCCGGCATGAATACAGTAGAGGTGGTAGCAGACGTGCGAAGCATGCTGTCATCTCGGGTCCCACTACACAAGGCCAGCAACTCAGGTCGCAGAGCGTATCCGCCACAGAATTCACTTCATGGACCGCCGATGCAGACAAAATAGCTTTTGAGGGACGGCGAACGTACGAAAAATCACCCAAAACATCGCGATGGCCGCCGAGGCGCGTATCCTTTGCAAGATCCCAGTCCCGCAGGCGCTTCGCAAAAGCATCACAAGCCAGCATCTCTACAGGAGAGGAAGCAGAGAAGAGGTTAAGTCTAGATTCTCGTGGGTGGTGAAACCAAATAACAAGCAACCCAGTGGCTGTGAAGAAAGCGTGGCAACAACACACGGCAGTGCGGAGGCCGCGTCCAACACCCGCTTACCGTGTAATGCCAGCTGACGCCGAGTTTAAAGGAGGTGAAGCCGTGGGCGGTAGCTTGCTCCTAGAGATAGATGAAGGTTCTGTCGTTGACACACTTGTCCACGACCACGTTGAGATAGGAAAGTTGCTTGTTATTGCTGAGAGACGATCAGCAAGGAAGGGTCTGAGATGGAGTGGGGATCAACGTTAACTTCATCTCAGGGGGTACACAGAGTAGTAAACTCTAAGGGGGTAGGGGTTCGAAGGGTATACCTCCTGACCGACCCGCATCCTATCAACAATAAGATTTACCCTATTCATGCTACCAGCCACACTCCTTAACACATGCCTCCCAATTGTAGTGGATCGAAACGAATGGACTATATATGTGTGCAACACTAAATCAGCTATTGGCGGGTAAATGGATACCAAGGGGGGGAGGTACTACAATACAGGCTGTTTGCAGATACTACGTTGCGACAGGACCGAAATGGGGAGGGAAATCCCTGAGTTTCTCTGCCTCGCAGCTCTTTGTCGAGACAACCAAGACCGCATGAACCTTGTGGAACTTTCCTTGGGAGCTTGGCAACCAGGATCGTGGACGGTGTGGGCGTCAAATGGAGGCCGTTCAACATTACCGGCGCTCCAGTGGTTGCCAACTGAATTTCTTCAGAACATATTCATTCGAAGAGAGATCACGGTTCAGTTCCATGCAATCGTTCTGTATACCACTCTTCTCCCTTCTTCCCCTCGCTCCTCGACAAGCTTTTGCTTAGACATGGGTTGTAGTGAAGGGGGGGGTCTTTCTGGCGAGCAGGGCTAGACTCACCCTCAAGGGATGACCGAAACCTTCTTGCTGCTGCGCATATCCGCCGCGAGGCATGCGCGTGGTGGTGTAGTTGGGTCGGCACTGATGGGGTCAGGCGAAAAAATGTAGATGCGCGGGCCTCTGGCCGTCGGCGTAGGCAGCGATGCCCATCTCATTTTTTGTGCGCGGAGGCAGACACCGTCAGAAGGTGGACGGGAACTATGTACACGGCCCTAGGTTGGCTAGAGGGCGCTGCATTGCCTCAGTAACCTGGCTTCGCCATCAAAGGAGGAGGGAGCAGGTGGCGACGAGCTGAACTGGGCTGGTTGACCCCTTCGGCGCGAGAATTTTTATTTTTCAGACCAAGAACCTTGAGTGCAAGGAGGGAGAAAGCGAGGAACCGACTGGGAAGGACAGCAACGAGAGCGTGTACGGACGGAGCAGGTCGAGTGGCGTTATGCTCGGGCTGACTACAGCGGCGCCGGACGGAGCAGCGGCACCGGAGCATGCGGGCGACATCGACCCGTGGCGCACGGACAAACATTTATATCTGATCTGTGTTGTCAATTTTTCTCGTTTTTTTCCTGATTTTCGGTGTTGGTTCTATGTGATGACGTCGTCACTGGTTTTGTAGAGAGACCCGTCAGAGATGGCGTGGCTAACCCGGGTGCCTTGGTTAGGTGCCTGATCGTGGAAGACCCCTTCAATGTGGAACGATTCTTAGCTATTGTCGATATTTTCACTGCGTGCCTAACACAGACGATCGGGAGAGGTTCGGGTGATTGTCCATTGCAATCATGGCTTTGGTTGGTTGTTCTTTTTCACTGTACGTCCGCAGACACATTCTGACAGCACTTCAGACAGCAGCTTTGTGCCCCGCCAGCTTCTTGTTCCATGCCTACCATGGTGTTTTTGTACAGACAGCACTTCAGACAGCAAGTATGCTGTAGTCGGCAATCATTCGTTTTGGTACAGAGTGGGACAGGTAGGGGGTGATGTTGCTGTAGTCGAACGGTGAGACGGACGTGTAGTTCAGTTTTGGGCACGCGTACGGTGCTGCAGGGACTATATATAGGTGTAGTAGTACCTCTTCGGGCTCTTGTACACCTTTTTCTTGCTACGTGTGCGTGTTCTTTAGATCCTCAGATGGCTCTAGCACTTTCGTGACCACGGGCTGAGAGTCTTTGCTAGATTTTGGCATTTAGCAACTGGCATACGGTTTAATGTGAAGTCAACAACAACAACAATCTCGTGTGGAAGAACGATGTGCTTTGTTTCCATGGAAGATGAATAGAAGGATCCATGCAAGCTGAGAAATATTTCATGGACGCAGCAATTTCCACGGACGGGGAGGTTCAGATTGGGTTGTTGTTGTTGCTGTTGTTGTTGTTGTTGTTGTTGTTGTTGTTGTTGTTGTTGTTGTTGTTGTTGTTGTTNAAAAGAAAACAAAATGATAGAAAGAAAAACACAGGTATCGCACCGACCGTTCGAGAAAAGAGCCCTCGGACACCGATCAAAATAATACAAAACAAAAATAACAGGAAAATAATGGGTGTCCGTCATGGAAGTATTTTTGGAGTTAGAAGGCTCTCAAACATATGACTTCTTCCTGCGGAAGTTCACTTTGCTAAGGTCGACGGTCCGCTTGGTTTTCACCAAAGGAAGAGGGAAACGTAAACTGGTCTGGCGTCTTCGCGGGTATCGACTCTCCCTGACATCGTCCACTGGGCGGCAAGCGCTTTCGGGCAATATTTATCACAAACCTTGACCGAGAAGAACCTGCGCGCGCGCTTGTCTTCGATTTCATCATAGCTTTATTGAGAGGTCTCCCTCCACAGCAGCAAGGGCTTTTTCGGCTTGCGCCAAGCTCTTTCTCTTGAGCGAGAGCACGATCTGGATTGGAGGGAACTAGGCGTTCACGCCGGGCCAACACTACAGCCAGGAGGCGAAAAAGTGCCACTCAGAGCAGTGCAAGGTGGGTTTGAGGCCTCTAGATTGAATCACTCTGGGCCAGACTCGAACCGAAATACCAAACGTTGGGAAATGTTGCGTTGCAAACACCGAGGCACCAGCCACTGCGGCGACGAGTTGCTGTACGGTAGTTCAACGACCACAGTTCTATGAGCATGTACGTACAGCACAAGCATTCGCTTCAATCCCGTCGTCATCGCCTGCGAATGTTTTCGGTTGGGTCGTTTCACACACAAACACGAATGAGCAGCATCCCGCCTCTTTCGAGCTTCTGGCCCCAACTGCCCCCCGCACTTTGGGTTCTTCCCACGCAACTCCACATTTATTGACTACACCCGGCTGCGCTCACCTACAACATCCGGCCCTTGCCCACGCTCTCGCCTTTGAAAACTTCTGGCCTGTATCCGAGGCTGGCTGCACCGACTGCAATCAAAGTTCATTCCAACCCATCTCGGTTTGGTTACAGCCACGCCCGTGTCCGCAACCCCCCAGGCATTTCCCTGCCCTCCTGCCGAACATTCAAGCCTCGCTCCCACAAGAACACCTGGCGAATCCCATTTGTTACTGCCTACTCATAAAAATTCATTCCACCCTACCGGTTTGGCAACACACCCAGAACCTGAGTTTTCGCCCGAACCCACCCTCCCATCGCCAGTACCATCTCGCCGGGCACCAAACTCATAGCTACACGAATGGTGGCCCCTCATCTGCTTTTCGTTCCAGTTCAGCTGCGTGTGTGCACCCGACATCGCAGTGTCACATTGCAATGTCCTACCCCTCATAGGAGGTTAAGGGAACACATCTCGTTAACCCTTCTATCAAAGTGAGTGGGACAATGTGTGTGAGTAATGTCATACCTAGCGGAGGACAAAGTCGAAGTATCGAGTGAGTGAAGCTTACGTGGATACCGTCAGAAATGAGTGAATGAAAATGTCACATGGTGGAGTGAAATTTCGCAGCATTACTCCCAACGTACATTGGAGCGAATAAGTAATTGACGCGGGCACCAAGTAAATCGTGCATGATTCAATCGACACATTTAGATAAAGAGGAGTGAAGCGAATGCGAACAAATGGTCCATGAGAAGTGGGGTGAAACCTCAGGTGCTCAGGATGACGCGTCACGGCAGTGAAAGGCGACAGGCAGACACTTGTTTGTACGGTTCTGCGAAGCCTCTACAGACCAACGGTCTCGTAGAGGAACTGCGTGTACGCATGCATAACGAGGGTCGTTTAGAAATCTGACGAGAATACTGCGATAACGGCAAGTTTTCGGAGTTGTTTGTTTCGTTTGTTCGGATATTCATATCGATACACCGGTCGCCCTGGTGGTCTAGTGGGTAACCTCGCAGCATCCTAAGGGCCAGGTCATGGGTTCGAGTCCCGGCAGAGTGAGTTTTCTCTCACTAAGTAATTCCTGGTCTAGGACTAAAGCGACGCGTTGCAAAGCTCGTTGTTAGTAAACCATAATCGACTTCGTAAGTCGCGAGGGAAGGGATTGCTGTACCCTTCTCGCGATAAAAATACCTCAGGCAGGAACCGCAGGAGGGGGTCCAGCCCCCCCCTCCTATGTGACCCCGGTTGGGTCGTCTAGCAAGTAGAAGTGGAGGATAGGGGCCAGAGGGGCAGACGACAGAATCCGATGATGGGAGAAAAAATAAAAGAATGAAAATGTCAATGGATTCGGGCGTATTGCACCTGTATCGGGATCATCGTTTTCTGTGTCATTTGAAGGTCGTTTTTGAAGGGGACATCGCATTACAATGTCGTGTGAAAACAATTGGGCAGTCTTGCATAGCTCGAGCCTTGAGCCCTTTTGGAGTCAATTTTTTGGCGTTCTTGTTGTGCTCGCGACAGGCTTCAATGCACTTACTGCGTTTTCCCAACTTGCTTGCGTGCGCTCGAAATGCGCTGCATGTAGACAAACCGGCCAAATTTCTGCGAAATGTGCTCATTTGATCAGTGAACCCGAAGTGGAATATGTCGATCCTCGATATCCCAAAAGTGATTTGTTGTTCCTATGTTATGATATCTGGAGGTAGACAGGTGATCATGGTTGACCACGGTTATTTAGCGCAGTCGAATGCTAAGACGTGACGACATGCTAGATCAGGGCTCATGCCGAGACGTGTGCCCTTCTGACCAGTGTGGGTGCAGACGATCCATGATTGTACGTGCGTGGGATATTGTGAGTTGGCTTGGAAAGCGTTGATCAAGAGGCAGATAACAGCGGAAAGCAACAACAACCTGCTGCTGAGGTCCGACAAGAGAGTTCCACACAGCAGAAACGCGATTGATTTTGAAGGAAGGGGTCATATACCATTATTCTTACGTAATTACCACGCTGTTGTGTTTTATCGTCTCTAAAATGTGAGCGATAAGTGGCCGCGTGGGTCCAGTGGTGGAAAATGAGCGCACTCCAGAGCTGTGATTCCTGAAATGGTGGAGACCGACCCAAGCAGTGAAACCAAACCACCCTTAGAGGTGAATTCACTACACTTATTCCACCACACCCGGCGGGCAGTCTGGGCCAATCGGAAATCGCCTTCTTCGAGAATGATATAATTCGATGACATTGCCTGACGTGCATCAGGCGGGGATCAAAACTTGTAGGCGACATTGCTGTATACTTTGCCCCAAGCTCGGCTTGCATTACCATGGCGCTATGATCCAGATCGGTAGCGACTCCCTATGCATCACGTCTGAAAGAATCCAGAGTATGAAGCCCAATCTACGGTAGTTCAGTTCCTACTTTTTGCATATGCGAGAACTCGCTCAGGTGCGTACCCTTACGTACGGGCTAGAATCCCTCTCGAACCCCCAACGCATGATCTCAAAACGGCGGTAGCAAGTAGCACACCCGTTATAGCACCACGTTGGCGCGCCATTGCCCGTCACTCAACGAGAGCAGATCCTCAATGAGGAGGTCAAAGGCTCGGACGGTGCCTGCGTTGAGAGCGACGAGAACGTCGGTACTCCTTTCATCCGGGCCGTCGGCGGCCGGGCCACAATCTTGACCACGGCCTCTGCGTGTCCCACTACGGCAGCTACCTTCGCTATCGCCGTTGCGGCCACAGCTGCGGACGTCGGCGATGCCTCGTTTGTTCCCGTCGCGACAGCTGCTGTCACCAAACCCATCCGCTATCGGAGGCGTCGTGGCCCCGGGGTACATCACGCTCAAAACGACGCCCACGAGGGTCTCTTTCCCCGGTCTTGGCGCGATCGTACGACAGGCTTTGACCCTCGCGCGCGCTTCCCGCTTGGGATCCGGCAACAGGCGGCAGACGCACCCGCACTGGTCTCCAAGCGAGCTTTGAAACGCCTTCGCGAGGCTCAAGGGTTCGTTCTCGGGGAGTGAGCGCAACAGGCGCGTTGCGCCGAGCCTTCTCATCGACATGCTCGTCTCGGCCAGCCTCCAGGTGGGCCGGGAGATGCTGTGGAAGATGGTGCTGCTCGAGACGGAACGCGAGGGGCTGTACGTGCTAGAAGTGGAGACAGACGCTGCCATTTCCATCCCATCGGTCTGTTGAGCTCCACGCCGACTAGCGCTGCGTCCCTTGCAGCACTACTCGTTCCTAGGTCCAACGACCGCAACTTCGCCGCGGTTGGGCTTGCCGGCGATACCACGGCGATCCTAGTGCTGGCGCTTCCAGCACCGCCACCTACTCGCGGTGACGTGCTAAGCGCTTGATAGCGTCTGGAGACACTTGACGGAGAGCCTTCGGACCAGGTATGGGCATGCTTTTCGATAACAGTTGCATTCTGTTGATGGCGTCGCCGGGGTGACGAACGAGACTTAATCTGCCTAGACGGTGACAACGAAGTACCAGAGGAGTAAGACCGCAGTTGTTTCGGTGCGTCTGTGGTAAAAATCCGGTCGACACAGGGCCACAAACTGCCGGATGTATTTTGCTCCGTCTTGGGCGTGATGGAGTGCTTGCCGACGATGACCACCTTACCTATACGTCCTGCGAGGTGATTAACTTCGGTCTCGGAACCCCCCGCGAAATCGACCCCCTCACTATGGTGAAGCTTCATCACATCTTCCGTAGAGCTCGACAACGTTCCTTCGTTTCGCGCCCACACACCCTTTTCCTCCGTGGAGCCCTCCGAGCGGGAGGAGGCGCGGAAACCGACCGGGTGGAGGCGCTGGTCCTGAACGTGCCGCCGCCGCGAGAAACTGTGCTCGTCCCGCCTCCGGCTACGACTCCTCAGAGTCGACGCTCTAGCGCTCGGGGGGTCTGCCTCTTGGCGCCCCCCACTCCTGCCCATCACATCCGCCCACGTGCACCTCCAGGCTGCCGCCGGGGACATGGACGATGGAGGCGAGGCCGAGGAAGCCGGGGGGAGCGAGTCCGTCAAGCCGAGTGGTAGGTAAGACGACCGCCGGTAAGAATCAGTGCGCCTGTCGGAGAAACGGTAGCAGTAGTCAAATGGTAGCACCGAGGCCGAGGCCGAGGCCGGGGGTGACCGCGAGGTCAATTTCGGCCGGCTGCTGTCGTGGTAACAATCGGCCGCTGCCGAAGACTCGTCGCTGCTGTACTTAATTTCCATCCCGCAGCACGATGTTGCCGCGTAGGACGAGTGACTGTCGTTCATGTCGGATCTTCCACTTGAGTTTGGGAAGCCGCTGCCGTCGTATTCGCTCGCGCTCCCACTGACACTGTAGCTGTTTAAGCCGGCTTCCATCTGGACAACTGTATCCCTGCCATCTTTGCCTTCACCGACCCTGCCTTGTTTTCGGTCGTCGTCATCGATCTTCCAGATATCTAGGGTAAGTTTGGGACACGGGCGGGCACCCTCCACGCCTCCGCCACAGGTGCTCTCGCTGCTGCTGCTGCTGCTGCTGCTGCTGCTGCTGCCGGAGCATTGCCTGATGCTCTTCTCTCCGCTGCCGAAAGACTTTGCGGTGTTTGAGGTCGTGAACCTGTCCAATGGTTGATGATCCATCCAGGGGTGCAGCCGCACATCAGCTATCGGGTAGCGCTTTCTCGGGTTCAGCTCCAGCAAGCCCTCAAGCAAAGACCATGCCGACATTGATATCTCGGGGGGGCGCTTGAAATCTGCAGCCTGTTAGGGTGGCATTGATGTGAACGTCGTGATGTAGGTGTTATGTGGGGCTGGGTGACTCTCATTTTGGGCGGGAGTGCCGCGGAAGCTGTACTCGACGGTCAGGTGATCGTGGCATGACGTATGGTTCCCCCCGCCCCCACGCCACCCAACGATCTCCCGTGCATCCCTCGTTTCTGAAACTGGCCGTAGTGTTTGCATGTGCGAAAACGATTGTCACGTGCGTGCAATAAGTCGAACACGCACCTAACCACGGGAGAGCTTTCACCGTACGTTGAAACTCATCTACAGATACGAAAAAATCAGATGTTCCTTTTCGTACCTATGCGCACAAGGCGAGTAATTCTTACCCGAATCCTTGCGAACGTTTCCTCAATGCTGTCGGCCTCGAAGGGAAGGAAACCGGCGAGCATGGTGTAGAGCGTGACTCCAGCCGACCAAAGATCAGCCGGTCGACCGTCGTATCCCGCTCCCTCTATAACCTAATTCCGTTCGGAGGATGCGTTGTGGTTTTCGTCATTGTCATGGTAAACTCTTTCCACCGTGGTCCAGCAGGTCATCTCCTGCCTGTACTCTTCACAGCGAAGAAGTATATGGTCGAAATGGCGCAAGCTACAGTAACTCAACGTACATGAAATGCTTCTGGAGACAGATCCACCGCTCGCGAAAACAGGAACAACGTGCAGAAAACTCTTCCAAAAGCAAGGGCGGGAAATCTCGTGGTATCTGCATGGGTTCCGTGTTCAATGTATCGTGTAACGCGGCCCCGCCCCCACCCGAATCCTCCACTTGCCACGTACCTGTCGTCAGAGGTTGGCGCCAAAAATGGCACGTAAATCATGTCGAGAAGTTTGTCTGAGAGAAAAAAGATGTTGCATCGCATGCGGTACTGTATGAGACTCGCCTAACGCATCTGTACCAGGTGCCAGCGAGGCTAACACATGGCGCACTTACCTCAGGAGCGATGTAGTCTGGTGTTCCGCACGTAGCGTGAAGATGGTTGGCCGGGTGATCGCCGATGGATGGGGCGAGCAGCCCTGCCAGCGCGATGCCCGTCAGCTTGACCACACCTCTCTTGTCCAAGAGAACGTTTTCTGGCTGAAGGATTGTAGCAGGACCGGGAAAAATGGCCAATACATGCAGCATTCGATGGCCGTGCTATGGATGAGCTATGTAGACGTATGTAGTACCAAGACATGTTGAATTCGGAGCAGAGTTTCCCAGATTGTGTTGTCCGAAAACGGTGGGGTTGCAATCTAAGATGTCGTCGACTTGCTTAACCAATTGGAATGCTGTTGCAGTGGCTTGGAGTCCTGGATGCCCGCGGCTGTGATAATGCCCTTTCCACCCTGTATCACTCCTGTGGTTCTGCCCGCGCGTGCAACATGTTGCTTGCATGTGTTCTGGTCCCTGTCTTTGCCGGAAGACTTCTTGGGCGCAAATTGGTGGAAACGTCTGCTTGCACACGTGGGTAACGGGAGGAGTTAGCAGAGGCGCAGTTCCGTTCGAACAAGCTCAAGTGATCGCAACAACGTATTGACCGCCCGGAAGAAGTATGGCGTCAACCAACACAGGCAAACCTAACGCGCCAGCCAACGTCCGCCAAGACGCCACGGAATGAGCCAAAGTACACATTTTCCCAATTCAACGCAGGTAAACGGAAGTCGACAAAAAAAATGACCGTGAAAACACGCGACACCGGCAGATCAACAGCATGTACCTTCCCTCCGCAACGATCGCGTCGAAAAGATCGCCCCCGCCCACCCGCTCTATGGCGCGAAAATCTTGCCCTTGCTCGCCAGAACGTCGACCAACCGGACGATGTTCGGGTGCGTATTGGTACAACACATGGTGGTCACTTCAAACTCTATCAGCTCGCGAACGCTCGCGGAGTCTATGAATGTGTCGGCCATGTCGAAGGCCTTCATCTTGACTCGCTGATTCGTTCTAAGGAAACGCCCGGACTTGTCACTACACCCGAAGGCTCCTCTTGCGCACGAGTACCCGAAAGTACATAGATAGTTGTTGTCCAGCATTCTCCCCATGACGATGGGACGACATGCCCTCTCTCTCGCCAGTAGGGTATGGGTCACGGGCCATGCAGAAGAGACCACTGACTCTCTCACTCTCTCTATCGACGACGGTGCCAAGCAATCCGAACTGCACTCCACAACGAGAGGGCGCGTGGTTCTCGGTAGTGTTCTGAAGATTTCACCACTAGACAATATTGACCTGACTCGTATCCAAATAGATGGACCTGACTCGAGACTTGGTCTTCGTTGATTCCAAGGTGCTGCTGTTGTGCTCACTGCTGGTTTTGACCTGTTGCTGTGTTGTTGGCTCAGGTGCTGGTGCCTTGACCTTGTGTTCTTCGGGCGGCACTATAATAGGAGAAATAGACTATTGGTCAACCCGATATACCGTACGACGCTGTATACTGCGGTACAATCGTCGATGCTTGCGCATGCTCCTTACGGGTACGATACCCCCTCGACTCGTCGAGCGAAAGTGTGTCCGTACTGGTGTGGTGGATTGGTGAATGTGTTGCGAACGCCAACAAGGAGAGTCGGCGAACCGCTCTGCCCTCGTACGTAGGCAAGTAGCATGGGGCTGCCGCAGCGACCGACGACCAACGACAAACGACCTAGTCTAATATTCGAAATATGTTGTAGCAATCACTCCTTGCCGTCGTATGTCCGAGGCCAAAGGGGTATGTTGACGCATTTACGATTTCGGCTCCTATTGGGCAACCTCTTCCCGTGTATCCCCTCCAAGTTGAACAGGATGTGACGTGACCGAGAGATGTTGCGGTTAAACAAATTTCGTTCAACATCAATCGAGCGTTTCGCGCAAAGGGAAACAACATGTCTCTTGGTTTCGATCCGACTCCTCCTCCAACATCAGGCGATGAGCGAATCTGTTAGCATGTAGTGTCTGTGTGGTGCGTGCACAACACTATTCATAGAGCGTAAGGTACAGCAGGGAACAAGCGCAGCTACTGGGTAATGACACGACGCGAGCGCTGCAACACGAAACAGTATCTTTGTTGGAGGTGGTGGCCACTCCTGACGCACACCTATAAATTCGTACTAAAAACTTCAAATCAGCAAGTGGGCCCCCGCTGGCCTGGCTTCTTGACCAAAAACATAGACAGACTGCCCGTTTGAGCACATGCCACAGTAGAAGGGGAGGGTGTTGGAAGTCTTTGCGAGTGGGGGAGAGCCTGCTCGGTGCTGGGCGCGCTTGGACCCTGTGACAACGCTTGCAAAAAAATTGCGGCGCAACTTCATAGACGAAGTAGTTAACCGGTATGCGACCGGCGGAGGAGATGCCCTGTTCATTGTAGCGACCATTATCAAGTGGCACCATACAACAGCAAAAGTGACCTGCCCTGAATCGCGTCCTCGTGACGGCCCACCCTGTGGAATAAGAGTTAACCCTTGCCCAGTCTTTCCGCAAAAAGAACAATCTAGCAAAAAAAAATAATGTTTGTCAGCCATTGGTCGAGGGGCTATCCAGCCCTTCGCAATAATCTGAGCTCCTTGCCAGACAAAGGGGGACTTAGTTTTAGAATGAAAAAGTATCCCCAAGCACGTGAGGACAGTTTTCATACTGAAACCAAGTCAACAATTCTTCCAGTACCCGGCGATGTATCGTTTTGCGACCTGCAGTAGGGGTCACGCGGCTTGGGCGATGGTGATCGCGAGTCAGAGGCCGAGGAGAGGCATCGCACAGCATTTCACACAGCGGAGCCTAGGGTGACTACGGTGCGGAAAGTAGGCGTTTGGGTGCTGTTTCCCGAAAGTTTTTCCATCTGGGATTCCAGTACTAGACCCCAGGAACACATCAACATATTCCTTCCAGTGAACCCAAGCTCTGGTTTCCAGCTAACAAGCCGCTCGTTCTCATCGCACTCGAGCCCTTGTGTTAATTGCCGTTCAGCGCCACAATACTACTGTACGCACAACCGATCGACCTGACTTTGGTCGCTAAGCCCTGGGGCCTCCAGCTGGAAATTAGCACAAAAAGCGAATCCACCGGCTTTGCGAGTGAATCCACCCACGAGACTCACTCCTTGGCTGGCTGCGTCGTACCGTTGGGTCATGCCCTCCTTAGTGTATTCGACAATGCCGGCCTACCATGGCACACGATATGGCGCTACAGGCACATCGCAAGGTAGGCACGTTGTGGGGGGCACTCCCTATTAAGGAAGAGGCCTCTCCATGCCTTCCCTCCGCACAACCCTCGCCAGTACATCAAGAAAAATTTCTTGGTTGCACGTTTTACATGGCCAAACTCTCAAGACACATTTGCTTCCCTGAACGTTTTGCTGCGCTTTGATCCAACACCCGACAAAACAATGTTCGGAACAAGCGTTCGACAAACTAAAGATGCCGATTTCCCCAGAGGGCGGCAAACATCGCTTCGAGAAAGCGCCCCATTCTGCGAACATGGCAACGGTCGTAAGGTTAGTCACCGCCGGCTCCAAGCAGCAGAAACGACTCTCGCATAGTTAAAAAAACTAAAACAGCAGGGTGCCACGGCATGCTCGTATGGTGTTAGCGACGGGTACTTACTGTTATAGGCTTAGACCTCCTTCCTTCGCAAAGCCCTAATCCAACGCCACCCTCGGTTCTGTCTGGTCCTTCATTCAACGCCCAAACACCGGGTCGTGTTTCGAGTGCCGGACGGACACAACCTGGCACTGGAATACTAGTAGACAAGGTGTGGCGTGCGGCGAGTACTCAAGGACGGTCTTTGAAGAGGACGCCAGGTTTCCTCTTCAATTGTCCCTGATTCCGCCGCCGCCAGTGGTGCCGATGGACGCGATGGCGGCGTCCAGCACTCGCTTTTTCTCCATGCGGAAGCTGAACGCGACCCGCTTTTGGGCTGCGAAAAAAACAGAAAACGAGCACCCATCGCGCAGAGACAAGCACAGCAGGGAGAGAGCATGGCCGTGATCCTAAAGGTGTCAATGGGTGGGGGTAGGGGGGGTGTACTCATAGTCGTGCATGCCGTAGTCGTTAGACCATTGACCTCGCATCCCTACAAAGCCGGGACGGAGCACGCCGGGTTCTCACCGGCCCAGGCTTTCACATCGCCAAGCGCGAAGCGCCGTGAGATATTCGGCGAGTCGCATGAAGGGTGCGCTGCATCCTGCTAAGGGTGTTCGGCATCTTGTGCTTACTTCCTTGCGTACGGATGACAGCTGCGATTGACATAATTTACTTTTTGGTGCTTTCACTTCCAGAGACAGTTGTAAGCACTGTGTAACTGCCTCGAGGGTGTTTGACCATTTTAACACAACGTGGTGCGATCATCTCCCTTGCGCGTGGGTGGGGGTAGGGGTGGGGGAATTTCCCAACAGTGACCAGACTACAACGGTATTAAGACTCAGCAACAGCAGTACCATTAATAACAGCATCGACACGCGGGGGGGTGTTGGGCGGGACGTAAAACAAACAACTTGCGAGAGGATTGCGCGGACACATCTCGGGGTCTTGCCACATCTCTCTAAGTTACCATGCGATAGCAGGTCTCTGTGAGTTCCTGTGTCTGTACTGTACTCTACTGTGATATTATTTTCTCCAACGGGTAGTATGTACGCGAATGTCACATGCAATCTACAACCGATGTTTTCGAAAAAACGTGCCGACCAACAAGCATTCCGCGCGTACCTAGATGAGTTGCGCTCGATGATCGACGTGCTTCGAACAGAAAACACTGAAAAGGCTTTCAACACATCCCCTTCGACTACTTCAACGGTTACATGCATATAGTCTAGAAAACAGATGCGACACGTCCTCCCTCACGGAAAGGCCGTGACACCGTCTTTCCCGTAGATACTCATTCCAGGCCTTTCGACCTGAACGTTTCGCGATGACTTTCCCTCTGGTCGATCCCCTCGCAAGCTACTCGAAGCCTACCCCCCCCCCAGAGAATGAATCCCACACTTGGGGGACCTCGGCCAGGGCTAGATAGTTCGTGGTGACTACATGTGGCTGCTTTGCTCACCTCCCAAGCTGTTGCCCAGCGAAGACAGGTAGGCCTCGTCTTCTGCCAAGGTAGAGGCAAAGCCCTCGCGCTCCTTGATGCATAGCTGGCGATTCATCGTGGACACTTCAGCCGATGAGGATAAAGTAATCGGCTGCATTTACGCAACAACAAAGCCGGCAGCAATCCCAACTTGCGCGCAGCAAGGCGAGGGCATATCGCTGCAAAAAATGTGTTGAAGTCCATGTTCCAAGGCAAGACGCCCTCGGGTATCGGCTCTGGTTTTTCGGACACTCTGTAAGTATCTACTCTTTACGAAGCGTCGTTGCCATCTGCTCCTGGCGTCAAATTTGCAAAGGCGTTCACACCTGTACCCCGCACGCACCACAGTCCAACGTCCCCGCAACTAGCCTATCCAACGAAGATTCTCCGAAAATGTTCAAAAGCGTCTTGCGTTGAGAGTGCAACAATGGTTGAGCAATGTTCTTCGCGAGTTCAAGGACGACGCGGTCGGTCATGCAGCATACACAAGGAAAACCAGCTAACGGCAACACTGGCAAAACCCAGAGCCTGCGTCACCACTTTCCACCCTCAAGGCTGCGACGCACGGCAGGGGGGCGCCGTCGACAAGCAGAGCACGACTCACAAAGTTGCTCTCTCCCGATCCAACCCATCGCATATCTGGCTTGGCACAGCAAACAGCAAGGACGACTGACTGGCGTATGGTTCGTCTTCACAAATCGTCGCCTGCGCCCTCGAAAAAAACGGCATACTTGGTACACACTGCTCCGTCCCAGATGCGAAGCGAATAATACTACTTCCCATGAGTACACCTTCCTCTCGCTGACGGCGCTTTTCCTCACCTTCCTCAGAGCATCGCGAGCGGCAGCCTCATTGGCTGGCGATATTTCGTTCGAAAAGTCTTTGAGCGAGATTCTCGCCGCTTTCCCCTCGGGCAACTAATTTTTGACAACACAGCAGCGGCAACAAACATTGGCGGGCGCAGAATTGCCGTTGTGGGTGGGGGCGGGCGGGCGGAGCGGGGAGGTTTGGGGAGAACCCGCCATTGGTTGTTCTTCATGACTCTTGGCTTGGTTGGGGTGAGCTCACCCAGAGGTTTAGTTCCATCCGACTAGGGATATGAAGGAGTGGTCATGGGGAGAGTTCGCGAGATCGTACATGTGATGAGGTGTGTTGAGGTGGGCTGTTCTTGGAGCTGTTCTGATCGCATCGTGTGCTATCTACCATCCAGGGTTAATACAATAGATTCTTGGTTGCGTTGGTCACCTCCGTTTTTGATTGATTGCACCTGGGGGTTCGGGGCAGATCTACTCTTCCACCAATGCCCCCAACCCGAAGGTTACAGTGGCATCGAAATTGACCAATGGGAACACTGCGGGCGGTTGCAGGCCAACAAAAACAACAAAAAAATCGTACCCACCAAAGGGCGAAAACAGAATCCTACGTGAAAAAAAACAGACACCGTGAACAGCCTACCTCGCACTTCCACCCCCAACGCACCTGGTCATCATTGACGACAGCTAACCGCAACACCGGCATGACCCTGGCCTCCTCCTCCCCAAGAAGCCCCGACCGCCCCACGGTAACCGATTCCACGGGCCCCCCTTCCGCATTGTCCCCCGTCGTCCCAAGCTTCCCCCCGGACTCTCGCAGCACTCTGACACTCTCCTTGCCCAAGACGTCGGACAGCTTATGTCGGTTGTTTGTTGCCGCAAATCACACAGACGCGATGGTGCGAGACGCGTGTGCGGGGAGGTCAGGTCAGGGGGTGAGCTGGGGACAAAGAGGTCTTGCTGTTTGTGTCACGCGGCATGGTTGTGTGTGGTGCAGCAGGGGGCCAACGAGACGAAGGCGCGCCGATCTCAACGTCCTGTTGCCACGAAAGCACCCAAATAGATTGCATTCTGCCTTGCACCGGAGGGGGTGGGGGAGGCGGAAGAAGAGGGAGGGGGGGGAGGGGGGGGTACATGCCAAGGCTGCGTCCGTCGACGGAGACACCGGCAAGCAAGAAGAAAACGCCTCATCTACAAGAAAGTTATACCGGCCGTGATATTCGGCGACGGGATCTGTATATAGGTATATGTCTTGAATCGGGTCGGTCTACTCCCACCAACTTGGTGAGATGGGTTTGTACGCCAGCGAGCAACGTCTTCCGTTCGATAGACCAACCATAGGCTAAGGCCGCCTATCAAACAGCAACCCGGCGGCGGATCGGCTTCACGGCTGCCTCAAACAAGACAGGGCCTTGTCATCACCAAGGTGATCGTTACCCTCCAAAACCGTTGCCCAAAACAACACGTGCGCTGCCTGCCCGCACAGCTCCTCGCGCGGGGACTTTGCAGCAGCAAGGGCTTCGGAAGGATGCATGCAACAGGCAAGAGATAATGAGTCCCCCTACCTTGTCGATAAGCCCGGTGATGCGGTAAACGTCGTTGGGGTTATCTTGCTCCACGAACCCGTAGCGTTGGAGCAGGTGGTCGTTGGACCGCGGCCCGTAGCTGATGAACACCTGCTCCCCGGCCGTCCATCCCCTCTGAAAACGTGTAAAAACATGGGTCCCCAAAGGAAGCAAGGCAAGGCAAGAAACGTGTGATGAAAGGACAAACAAGGGACAACGCGCAGGTTAGGAAGGCCGAAGGAGGAAGGGCTGAGGCAGTACCCATCGGATGTTCCCCCCCATGACATCTACACAAGCCGCGAAAGACAACAGAGCTGAGTGGTGACCGCAACCTAGTTCTATTGTACCACCGATCAATGGCAGGACTATTCCCCGAAAACATGTGCACACCCAAGCAATCCATTGTTCGGGACCCCCTGCCTGCCCTGCCTGGCATCTACCAACCTGAGTGGTGACCGCGAAGTAGCCGTAAAAGTAGTTGTAGGAGACGTCGCTGTCGATCCCGCTCTGATGGTTGATAAGGTCAACCACCGGCGTCAGCGCGTACCGCTTCAGCTGAACCAGCTTCGTCATAAAGAAGTCTCTAGGGATTGGAAGCGGCATTCATGTCCCGTGAATGCGAAAGGGTGTGGTGTGCGAGGGTGTGGGAAGNCTGCATCCTGCCAAGGGTTTTCGGCATCTTGTGATTACTTCCTTGCGTACGGATGACAGCTGCGTATGACTTCATTTGCTTTCTGGTGCTTTAGCTTCCAGAGACAGTTGTAAGCACTGTGTAACTGCCTCGAGGGTGCTTGACCATATAAACACAACGTGGTGCGATCATCCCTCTTGCGCGGAGTGAGGGTTCTCGACCCCGCACAACATGATCCACTCGACCACCATTGTGAGAGAGAGTAGGGGGAAGGCAAAACGAGGATGGAGAATCCAGCACAAAGCAGTCACAACCAACCGCGGCAAGCACAACAGGCAACTATGCCATGTGAGAGGGTGGTGCAAAGGGGGAAGTAAACCACAATACAGCAGTGGACTCGGTGTACGAGAAGAGAATACCCGCGAAGTGACGGACAAAGCCCCTGACCGCTGCTGCGCATCCTTCGTGGCGCAGCAACGAGGGCTGAGTTTGGACGATACTTGATGCCAACAAGAACAAACACACGACGCATCACCTGAAGCTACAATACATCTACGTAGCACCCGCAACCGAACACGCATACACACGTTCCTTGTACTCGAGAGGCCGCCAGCTTTCGTCCAACTCCTGCGCCCCCCCCCCCCCCCCNCCCCCCCCCCCGTGTCGGCAGAGCCCCTCTGATTAGAAAGCGTGTTCGCGTTGATTATACCGCTGCAAAGACTGATTATGTCTGCCCATTGCTCAGCGCGGTCGATGCAACTTCAAAAACACAACAAACTCCCGAACAAGAAGGAGAATCACCTCAAGGGTATGCTGAGCAACACCGCGAAAGCCCCGTTCGCCACCTGGTCGGGTGTGCCTAGCCCCAGGGCGAGAGAGCCTCCCGCCAGCGCCGACACAAACGCCACCTCCGCCAGGCGCTCCTTGGGCCCCCGCCCTTCATACGGGCCACTGGAATTCACAACAGACACGACCGGAGGCGTTAGGAAGATTGAGCATAGAAAGGAGAGGACAAGCGTTGGTGGGGTGTTCCTACGTGATTTGATTCTCGTGAAGTGATGGGAAAGTTGCCGCTCACTATTGATCAATTGTTGTTATCCGTAGCACGGGGGAATAAAATTAAACAGCAGTGAAATAAGAAAAAGCGAGCGAAAGCCGGGGATAGAGCGAAGGCATCCCCTTCCCCTGCGTCGACAACGAGTCTCGATCTGTCTCATGCAAATCCTGAGCCGCCTGAATGCACCTGGCAGCCTTACAGTACTCGGGGTATCAAGCCCCCGCGAACTTTGCTTGTTTCGTCGCAAAGTGGCAGGGCATGAACCGACCACGGCACATGCTGTTCCCCTTAGCAACACTACCGAAACCGAGAGGGCCCGAAAACACGGGCACATGCAGCAGTGGTGGCCCCGATATATACGTATATGACACAAGAAAATACACTCCCCTGACCAATTTTCGAAGCTCGATTTCTCAACTGCAGGAACAGTCACAGCTCCGAAAATGGCGGCGTTGAAACCGTCTCGTCAAGAGCTTTTCGAAAATGTATCGTTTCGTTTATGCATCCTCTTCGTCGTGGAGTGATCGAGCTTTGAAAATCTGTCCAGGGGGTGTGTTATCTTGTGTCATATACGGTATATCGCGGAACGGTAAGAGGTTCCTGTGTAGTGCCGGTTGAATGGTGTCGGTGCCAGGTATAGTGCCGGTGTTGTCGGCGGGCACACACTGAATTTCTGAGCAATTCTCAAAACTTTGAAAAGTGTCGGTTCGGCACAGTGCCGGTGAATTTCGGGGCACATGCCGCCACCAAACAGGTACCTGTACTGCAAAGTGACAAGACAAAAAAAATTCCAGAGCCGCGCGATTGGGGGAAGGTCCCTGAATAGCGGCGACAAGGCCAGGTTGTTGTGCCAAGGAGATATTATAGCATGTATTGGAACCACTGCTGCACGAAAAAAAAGCGTGGAGGACACAGCCTCAAGCAATATACGGTCTGGAAGGACTCGCCTGAAGGCCCTGCTGTACGCCACCCCGATCGCCCACGACAGCTCCTCCTCCGCCACCCCGCACCCCGGGCTCGACGCCATCAGAGACGAGTAGTAACCCTTCCACTCCTCCCGCTGCTCCTTCGCCACCACCTCGAGGTGAGGGTACTGCAGCTCCAACAGCTCGGCGGCCGACCACGATACAGGAGTTCCGAAGGACTCGGGGAGGCGGGAAATCCTAGAAAAAACACAAAAAGCAATCACACACGTGGACGGCTGTGTTTGCGCGCTGTCCGAGCCTGGTGTTTGACGCGGGCATGGCACACCCCGTTGCGATGAAGCGGTATAATTTCGCTTCTAGAACGGCGGCGGGTTTTCAAACGGGGTAGGCCGAGCGGGGCGTTGCGTTGAGAGTCCTCACGCTGCTTGTCGCAAAGGGGACGTTTTTAATTATCACTCTTCTCACCAAGGTTCTAGCTCGGATCCCGCCCCCTTTTGCTTCTCGCGCAGCAACAGGAGCGCCAGTCTGACTTGCCTGCGACGTGCAGTAAAGCAAAGCGCAACATTGCAAGAGCAAAAGAAAAACCGAACCCGGGCGGTCGAGTAGAGGAGTTGACTCGTCAAACACGGAGGTGTTACAATACTGTTTCCGAAAGATTTGAACAAAGGTCGGAGTGTATGAACGGCGTTCAATTGCCACCGAACAGTACATGCGCCTAAACGCTGCAACAACAACAGCGCCTACGCAAACACAAAGCGAATGTGCAAGCTGCGAAACGTCCAGGACCGTTTTCGAGTGAACCGTTCCGCAATGCTCAACCAAAGACTCGGGTTGTTTCGTCACATAGAGGAAGGTGGGCATTTTTTCCGTGCAGCGTACATCTTGCGACGCCATAAAAGGCGCGGGGGCGAATGCTCGCGCCGCGAGTCAAACCCAATAGAGGCACGCGGCTAGCAATACCGCATGATTATTCAAACGATTAGCAACAAGGGGGAAAGAGCGGCCATCACAACAGCAACAGCAATAACATCAGCACCACAACCACTCGCAACATCACCTAAAACGACCCTCACAACAGCAAGCAGCAACAACAGCAACAATATCACCGCCACCAACAGCAACAACAACCAACGGATACCCAGCATGGTCCTAACCCCACCTCCCCCTCGCCATGCTGCACGCACCATGGACTACTGGCCCAGAATTCCTTGCTGACCCATTCGGGGAACGGGCAGAGCTGGTCAGTCGTGGTGACCAGCGCTGACTCGCTGGGAACGACCACCATCTCGTCGTTCTTCGCGATGTTCTGGGTCGCGACCAGCCCTGCCGTTACAGCAGCAGCAGAACGGGGAAGGCGACAGCACGGGATAAAGAACTTTGGTTCGGGCTATGAGGGACATCGGGGATTGAGGCGTGGTCCTCCCGTGGGGTATCGGCCGCAGAACAAAAACAACGCATTCGAGCGCGAAAGCTAGCTGTGCCACGAACACCATACACAGGGCGCGTTCACCAGCAGGGGAACAGGAAGAAGCCGACTAAACCGGCAGTGTATTGACCACCCAAGGAGGAGCTGCAACGTGTCGAGCCACCTTTTCGACAACTGGCAAAAAGCTGCGTGCGAGGTCCACCACGATCTATCCGTGGATGCTCCGCTCAAAATCCCGTTTGTGTAGAGGCAGACTGCCATTCCACTTCCAATAACTCCTAGAACACAACGTCTGCGCATGCACAAAGGGCGGAACAACCCGTCGGGATGTTGATCGCCGATTGCTAGTGGTAATCGAAAGAGCGAACGATGCAATGCCGGAAAAAAAGGGGGCGATACCTTGCGCCAATCGGCTGGGCACTCCTTTGGCCCTCACCGCCTACACTCCATCGACAAAATCCGGCCGGCATTCCACTATATGGGCGTATGACGCAATGCCGGTAAAGGCAGTACCAAGTAAATACCGGGGGCGACAATCGGCTGGACACTTACCGCGTAACCCATCGACAAAGCTGCCCTTGAGCTTGGGAGCCTTGACTCCTATCTCCTCCCCCGCCCACCGCAGGAAGCCGGCAAGATCTTCGTCCCGAGAAACGGTCGCGGTCGCAGTCGGTCCAGCTGTTGCTGTCTTTGCCTTCTTCGACCGTTTGGACTTGGATGAGGTCATGCGCAGCTCCGTGCAGTACCTAGTTGGTGGTTGTGGTGGCGTGGCCGCTTGAGTCCATGCTGCTGATGGTGCCTGTTGCGTGATGTCGCTGCCGCTGCCCCCGCCGGCGCACGTCGGACGGTTTTGGAGGTTTCAGACGCTTTTCTATAAGGTACGCTGGGCGGCGTCTGCTCTGCACTGACCCTGAGTACTGCTGGCACAAACACGGGATGAGAGGAAGTACAACCGACTTGCATGTTCCGAGTACATGCAGAAGAACGGAGCACACCACGAGGATGATCCTGACGAGGGAACGAGGAACAAGCACGAGGGGGCTGCGGGGAGCATGGAAGATGGAAACACACGCGAAATACATACCGCTTGGGATCCTGCATCGTCACAAGTACGCTTTGCCCGATACAATGTAGGTGTATGATGGGATACAAATCGAGCAAATGTAGATACCCATCAGCGGAGTTCACAGCATTATGTAGACCATGTTGTAGGTGCATGAACTACGTTGACTGAAGGTATCTTGTACCATTATGGTACCATACACGGCGATTGTTTGGTTGTACCTTCTTCACATGCAGCCACGCCACGGCGGCAGATCACCGACATTGTAAAAGAAACTTCTGTGGTACACAAGCACTGCACTGTACTGGACAGAGTACCCTGCTCGCTGTACGACAGCCGTAGTCTAGCCTAGGCTGTAGTTTTCTGGTTGGGTCGCGTGAAGCACATGCGGTGGCTGTATGCATGGTACGGCAGTAAAACCTTCTTCGTGCGGCCATGGAGTCGAACAGAGCGGTAACCACATGAATCAGGCCGGAAGACACAGGATAAAGAAGCTGTGATGGTAGACAGGCCTAACAAGCTCTTCTCGAAAGGAGAGGAGTTGGCGGGCAGCAGCTGCAGCAGTACCCAACAACACCATCAACATACAGGAGATCATGCGACACCATCACGCAGAATCATGAGCATCGATCGGCACCTCTCTGTTCTGCTCCCGATCACGACTTGGGGGTGGCCCAGGAAGGAATGCACTCCAGCTGGCAGAAGAAAACACAACAACACGAAGACTCTTGACATGGTGGACCCTCTCTGGCCGTGGATCGATTCACCACTGCCCAACAACCAACAGCCAGCAGCAAGCAGCAGCGGGGAGAGCTGAGAGAGGCAACCTGGGGGACTTTGGGAGTTCCTTCACATCCAGGTGCGTTTTTTACGAAGGGGTGGCTGGCGTGACTTTCACAATATTTTTGTAAGACACGGAAGAACTTCAAACAATTATCTATGTTTTAGAGGGGTAGAGCCGGGTAGATGCCCATCTCCCACCAATCACCCGTCGAGTTTGTAAGACATTTCGCAAGACAAAGACAGATAATTGGGCGATGGGGACGACGCTCTCGGCAGAATCACCGAAATCCTCTTGCATAGCAGCACCTACCGTATATGACACAAGATAAAACACCCCCTGGACCAATTTTCAACGCTCGATTACTCCACGACCAAGAGAATGCATAAACGAAACGATATATTTTTGGAAAGCTCTCGGCACGACGGTTCCAACGCCGCCTTTTACGGCGCCGTGACTCTTTCCATTGTTGAGAGATCAAGATTTGAAAATCGGTCCAGGGGGTGTGTTATCTTGTGTCATATACGGTATACACATCACGTAGACAACGTACGATATAACCAGCACAGCAGTATTCGGAATGCTGTAGGCCAAGGGCAGTCAAAGGCACACAACATGCGAGGCGTTGGGTATGACTCTTGCAGCCCGTTGCCTGCTGTCGGCAGCACAAGCGAGTGACGACGCAAGTCAATCCGCGGTCGGTCTGCATCATCACTCTACTAAAAAACTTACAGATCTTTGGAGCATCCCGCACAGACACATCGGTCGCCCGGGTGGTCTGGTGGGTAGCTTCGCAGCCTGCTAAGGGCCAGGTCATGGGTTCGAGGCCCGACAAAGTTGGTTTTTTCTCGCTACTTATATCCAGGTCTCCGTTGAAAGCGACGCGTTGCAAAGCTCGTTGTTAGTAAATTTGATCGACTTCGTAAATAGAAGTCGCGAGGGGAGGGATTGTTGTATACCCTTCTCGGGATAAAAAAAATATTTCAAGCAGGTACTGCAGGAGGTTTCGAGTCCCGACAGAGTAAGTTTTTCTGGTCTCCGTTGGAAGCGACGAGCTGATCGACTTCATAAGAAGGGATTGCTGTACCCTTCTCGCGATTAAAAAAATATCAATTTGAAAAATATCTCAGGCAGGAACCGCAGGAGGGGGTCCAACCACCCCCTCCTATGTGACCCCGGTTGGGTCGTCTAGCAGGTAGAAGTGGAGGATAGGTAGGGGCCAGAGGGGCAGACGACAGAGTCCAATAATGGGAGAAAAAAACAAAAACAAAAAATCATCCCACAATAGAGAAAACGAGGCCTACACACTGATGCTGTAGGCCAAGGCCGGTAAAAGGCACACATCATGGCTGGCGTCGGAAGTTATTTGTAGACCCCGAGGCCTACTAGCCACGTAAGCAAGGGAACATGCGACTGCTCACACGTCATTCATATACTTGTTGTATCTGTCTGCGGTCTCTTCGTCTGCCGGCCGACCTTTTGCTTCCACAACAGACGCACCCCGAAATTAGAGACAAGTGAGAAGGACACAGCGCTGTAAGCCAAGGGTGACCAAATACACACGCCGTGGGAGGGGTCCGGGCCAATTTTTAGAGCTCGCTGCCCTTCGCTAGTGGCGAAAGCGAAGAAAGCAACTGCGCACCTACGCACAGCACGATTGGTAAAGGCTTACCCATTAGACTACTCAGTCAGCGCTGACTGAGTAGACTAGTCTAATGGGTAAGCCTCTACCAATCGAAGGATACACGCACAGGTTCAGATCCCGGGCTGATCACTTTACGAAAAGCACCATAGTTCTGTTCTCGGCAGCACCTGGCGAGGGGTCCGTCCCCCGAGACCTCTACTTACAGCCCGGGATTCTACGAGCCGAGAGTGTATCTTTTATTAGTAAAGGCTTTCCCATTAGACTACTCAGTCAGCGCTGAGTAGTCTAATGGGTAAGCCTTTACTAACAATAGGGTGAGGTGTGAGCATGCGCACTGGTGACCTACGTGGTGGTTTAGGCTCCATCCATATCTATCTACCAACAGCAGTACGCTTAGTACAGAATGGAGAGCCGTATACAAAACGATCTACGCTTGCTTTGATGTCTCTCTCCGACCCTTCTTTTCCAGCTTCGCGCGAAATAATTTTTTTTTTGTTGGACCCCTACAGACTATGTATGGGAGGGGTGCCGACATTTGTCGCTCCGGTGGGCCGCACACTGCCTTTGAAGCTTTGAGGTTGAATTTGTCACAAGGCAACAAACACACCACACGCACACCTTGCAGACACGGGCGCGCGACCAGCCCTACTGCAGGACCAAACGTTGGAGCTCTATTACCTGCTTGTCGGCAGCGTCGCTGGGTGAGAGCTGCAGTACTAGTCTAAGCTTGGTGCTGCGATTGGTTCTTGATGAAAGATGGAAGAAACAACAATAAACGAACGAATCGAGGTATGCAACGTACACATCTATCGATTTCGCCGTTTGCTGCGAAGGGAGCCGATAAAGGGGATTCGGCCAGCGCAGTGTGTGTCGTCGTCACCTCTGTTGCGAGTGTATCCGCATTGTTCGTAGAGCCACCACGGCATTTTCCTTTGGGTCGGGCGTTCCGCTCTTGCCGGTACATCGACGCCCGCACGACATGTTCGCAGTCACTAAAACGGCAGTGACACAGTAGCATGTATTCAAGTACAGGCGTCAAGTCCCTGGTGTACAAAGGTCGTGAACCATTCTCATTTTTTCACCCACAATGAACGATGGATGAGGTTGCGCTTCGTGTGCGCCTAGGGCGCGGCGTAAGAGGTGGTAAGGGCTAGGTTGCTGTATACGGTACAAGCTCTAGGTTCGTAAGAGTGAAAAAGCTAGGTTTCCGTGCACGAGCTGCACCTTCCCAAGCAATGCTCCTTGGAGGGGTATTCCGACCCTCAACCTTTACGTTCGACCACGGGTGAGCACTTGTCGGACGATGTGCTGCTGTTTCCTCTCCAAAGCGTGGGGTTAACTGATCTGGTCAAACCCATAGCAAGGAGAGAATGCACGCACATCGCTTAGGCAAAGACGATCGAGATGCATTGTCTGAGCAATCCAAGAAAGTTGCCTTGTTTGGCCTTTTTTGATCGGCTCTCCATCCACAGAGATAGTCTAAGTGTCAAAATAACGATCATGTTGTTGACCAACTCTTGTTTTTTGATAGACTCTTGATCTACAGCAATCGGCGATACCTCCTCGTTGGGTAGCAGGCTCACAAACAAGACGGTTGTTGGCCATCTTCAAACAACTTGATCTACGCTGCAAAAGGCACACCCGGGTCCAGGGCATCGGCTAACGTCAGGTACGTACAATATTTATTTGCTGTTGATACGTACCTATTCTTGAAGGGTGCAGAAGGAAATATATGGGTGTTTGTGAATAAACCGTTGATCACGTGTGTGCAGCTTGCTGTAGTTGGTATTCTAGCTTGCGTGGACATGCATTTAGGGACAACACATTTGCTCTTCAGCTTGCTAGTTTTCGACGACCCCTATCCAGTGGATAACCTCGCAAACCTGCTGCAGCAGGTGGCGGATTCCATTTTGTCGCTGGAATGTTATGTTTTACCCTTCGATTTGCGGCCCACAACCAAAGTACAAGTGAGCAAGTTATCCCGCTACCTGCATGGACCTCCCCTTTGTCTTTTTTTTTATTTTTCTTAATATGACACAACGAGTCCATCTCTATCATAGAAAAGAGTCACTATGTATGACAGATTAACAATGGAATCATAGCGTCAGAGAAAACTACCTGTATGTCTACGATTTCCCAGACAGCATATAGGGACATCTCCCCTGCGGGTAACAGGCTCAACAAATCAATTTGGTAGCTCTTTTGTTTGTCTGAATTTATTGTTGGCAAGCTACGTTTCTTTGGAGCAAACCGCATGTATATATCCACCATCAACTACAGCAGTAGTCTACATATCTAACAAACAAGGTTAAGCAGTGATTGGCGACGCCCAACGGCAGTGATATGGTTCCTCACAACCTCGATATCAGCGCATCAGGTTCATCACTCACAAGGGATTGGAACTTGGCAGGCACAAAGGCAAGGGTATGGCTCAGTTTTCTCTCGCGTGATCGCCGGTGGTATCTATTAACCACCTGCGTGTCGGTCGGGAAAGCACGCCGAGTGAGGCGGTACGATCTCGGAGGTCAGGAGACATGCCCTGCACCACCCCAACAGGCTGGACCGGGGGAACAGTGTAGGTCTGTTCGGATCCCCGGTCATGACAGCCCGCGCCCTCCGGATCCTTCGCTACCGTAGCGAAGTATCCATCATCGTATTATGAACCGGTTGGGACGTCCGACCGGAACACTCCCCCAGCATCGACCGTGGTAAACGCCTATGCTAACAGGACGGGCGATCCGGTTCCCAAACCGGTTCGACTCTCCACCTCCTAGGCAGTCCGCCAAGACGTAGCCTAGAAAGGAGAGTCACCCTCCACTTCCTAGTTAGTCCGGAAAGACATATCCTAGAAGGAAGAGTCCGACCCTCCACTTCCTAGATAGTCCCCAAAGACATAATCTAGAAAGGAGAGGGCCGATGTTGGACCAGGAGATGGTGGTCTTGAATCTCGCGGGCCAAAGTGGAGAAGGCTATCTTGACTCTCTTCATTCCATTCTCCACCAAGTGATCTTGGACATCGTGGTCAGGCTGGAGGAGGCGGTCTGGAGAAGACGATCCTCGTTTGTTCCATTCTCCACCGATCGGTGCGATGACGTCGGTGCATAAAATTCGCGCACAATACTACTTCTCGCGTTCCTCCACTGCCATCACACACCCCCAGACTGCCAGACAACAGTCGGCAGGCTCCAGGCAGTGGTACACGCAGGGTCAAAACTCAAGCAGAAAATAAAGGGCGGGTGGCAACGCCAACACCCGCGTCCACTTCGCGCTTGGTTGATTCCTCCCAATCGCCGTCGGGGGACTCTACCCGCCAGTAGGGGTCGCAGTAGTCGAACATGGTGGCTTTGGTAACCTTAGGTTGACCTTCGCTGTCGACAAACTCTCTCTCCACCGTTGTGCCTATGGGAAAGAGGATCATAGCTCGCGCACTCGGGTACCCAGATGAAAACCTGCACCCGCCCACGGCCCCTACCCTTTGCATAGGAAGTAAAGTGCCCGCGCCCCCCCCCCCCGGTTTTAGAGGACGTATGGAAGGGGCTCGAAATCGACGAAGATGAAACGCTGGAAACGGAGGGTCTACAGGGGTTCAAGGAGAAGATATATGTTGCTTGTGCCGAGAGAGAAGAACAGAGTCTAAGGAAAGAATCCAACGATAAGGAGGGTCTAGAAGTGTACGGAATGTTGAAGGAAGGAATAGGGTTCAAGGATTACCTACATAGACCAATGGATGCAGGAACAAAGCTTGAGGTCGAATTCAGGACCGGGGACATAGGCCTTCGAGAACGTCGACGAAGGCATAGGACGGTAGACGACGAAGACGACGAGTTCAAATGTGATTGCGGCTTCGAATGCGAAGACCGTGTTCATGTAGTCGCGGAATGTCCGTTGTACAAGAAGGAGAGGGAAGTGTACGTGACTGAGCTGGGAAAAATAGATGG
>CACKRE030004991.1:2842-20969 GCA_902602495.3 Ectocarpus sp. CCAP 1310/34 | reverse complement strand
CCCGGTGTTTGCCATCGGGGTTGGGTTTTCGTCGCTTGGCAGCGATGTTATAAGACAAGCCGATCACTTCGTGAGCTCGACAACCAGGTTACCGCTTGTTTTTTTCTTGCCTTCAATGTTTTTTTTGCGGTAACCATAATGGTGGTCGAGTAGATCGTGTTGTGCGGGGTTGAGAACCCTCGCTCCGCGCAAGGGGGACAATCGCACCACGTTGTGTTGAAATGCTCAAGCACCCTCTAGGCAGTAACAAAGTGCTTCCAACTGTCTATGGAAGTGAAAGCACTAGAAAATATATTAAGTCATGTGCAGCTGTCATCCGTACCCAAGGAAGTAGGCACTAGATGCCGAACACCCTTAGCAGGATGCAGCGCACCCTTCATGCGACTCGCCGAATATCTCACGGCGCTTCGCGCTTGGTGATGTGAGAGCCTGGTTCGGTGAGAACCCGGCGTGCTCCGTCCCGGCTTTGTAGGGATGCGAGATATATGGTCCAATGACTACGGCATGCACGACTATGAGTACCCCCCCCCCCGGAACATCTCTAGCAAAGATTTTTACGGGAGCAATAAGTGCTAGAAAGTTCAAGCGTTTTTGCACCTTTTGGTCGGGAACGTTTGTGAAAATAATCGATTACTGCAAAAGCTTATGGCACGAAGTAGGTTTTCTTCGCGGGACTGACGGAAGGGATGGCTTGATCAGTTTTTGCTCATTGAGCAACGGCGAGACGCAGGCACACCCCTTCATGCCACACCGCGAAACCGGCCAGAGCGTGCAACAAAAGCTTGGAAAACGCGTTGGTGTAAGTGCATCCACGGGAAGGCAAGCAAGAGATGCACCCACTTGGCGTGCGCACGCGAGTAGACAGTCAGTCCCGTCTAAACAGGGTTGCACGAATAACGTTTGCCACCCAACAGCGACCTACAGTAGAGTTACTGCAAGGACGACCAAACTACCCTTGCAATATTTTCGAACCAACGCCAACCCAGAACCCATCTCAGGAAGACCTACTGCTGCTGTAGAGGTGATCATGCGCCAGTTTAGCTGCCTGCCACGTGTGGGGTTAGTTAGCGTTAGAGTTTTCTTCATCCTCTGGCCACCAACTTTGAAATGCCTATCGTGTTGAGAGATCCATACAGCAGCAGGGACTGAATGTTATAGGCGATGACCTCGAGGCCTCCAAACACGTGTCGGCAATGAAATATCTCCCGAGGCCGTTTTGTTCAGTCACACCCAACGCCTCTACAGCAGAAGGGAGCATTTTCCCGAGTGATCATACCAGAAGTGCCATAAAATTGTCCTGGTCGTGGGCCTTGCCAAAGGAGCTGGAAGTGCAGTGATGATCATTGCGACACCCCAAAACTATTTTGGGGGCCGAACAGCACAGTATCAGAACGACTGTCCTCCGCTGTGTCTTTGCTGGGCTTTGGTGATAACCCTAGTAACGCTATGTTAGGTGTTTGCCCCCCCGCCCTTCAGCCAGACCTGCCGTCTAACCGTGTTTATTGTTGTTTTTCCCCTAGTTTGGTGTTTTGACGTCCCAGGGAGCACCCGGATGATTCCAGCGCAGCGGACACTCGCATTACGTTCAACCTCTCCACGAACAATCTAGTTGAAATCCGCAAAAAGTGCCTGATTCAAAGACACAACGTCGTGCTTTACCTTAGCCATTGATGTTGACCTACCCCCCCCCGATGCCCTTTGCAGTCACCACGCGGCGAAGATGTCGCAGCCGGTCGTTACGATGCCGCCGCCTCAGCAACAGCAGGGCAATGAGTGTGCACCGGGCTTTCAGTGCACCCCGCGCCTGACTTTTTGGGTTATTGCGGCATCTTCCTGGTTGGTGTGGATCTTCGCGGTGAGGGAGTACAGCTAGTAGTTCACCGTAAGAAACATTTAAATTCTTCGCAGAACCTTCTTGACCAAAATTCTCAAGGTACAGCAGTGGGGGTTAGCGACCCCGTGTATAGCAACATGCCCTGCTCTGGCGACCCCATCTCTTGACACCGCTGCCCCCCGGTTCAGCGGCCATTGACCGCTAGACCCCACAACGGCGGCTTTTTGAGCTGTTTTCAGGGAGCGATAGCGGCGATCGCTTCAATTTTTTGGGGAAATTCTGCGCTCCTTCCTCACACGAAGGACACAACACCCGCCGAAGGACGCATACATACATTCACGCATGATGGTGTGCGCCGATGGAGAGTTGTGCAAACAAAATATGTTTTTCATCGGAGCACACGCCGTGACACCAGCGCAGCAGGTGGACACCAGAGACATGTCTGGTGAAGCAACTTCGATACACGCGACTACCATAATAGGGGTCGCTAAACGAGGCCCCCACTGTACTCGATGTGTCGACGACGGGGAGGGTTGGGGAAGGGTCGGCGACCGTTTTGTGGACCGGCGTCGCGAGAAATTGTTTTTCTGAGGAAATAGAACAGGGAGGGGGTACGCAGACTCTATCCCGAACCCTAATCCAACTTCCCGGTTGCGTGCTTTATCCAACATGTTTACTTAATACTATATTGACCCTGCGAAAGCCGCTGCGTTTCGTCGGAAATGGCTTGCCTGGAATCTCCCCGACGGCACACTCTCCGACGCTGCAACCTTACCCATGCGAAGAATTGAACGACTAGCTTACAGTAGTAGTCATATCGCTGTCGGGTTGGTAAGCTGGAGTCGATTAAGGTCGTTGATCAGGATTGACGTCGACACCCGGAGGCGAGACACCAAGGGCCCAGCAACCACGGGTATTTTTCTTGGCGTACGGAAGAGAAAGTGCTGTTGAGAGGGGAGATGGGTCAGAACCTGTATTTTTGTCAAGACAAAGAGCACCACTACCAGCAACACCAACGACAACTTTGGCACGACTTTCTCGACCCCGTCGTTTCTACAAGTGTGCACACAGCTGGCACCCTCTGGAATTCTGAACGAAGCAGGGATACCAGTGTTTTCATCACCTCAGTCCCTGTAAACCACGCCTTAGCCGGTGCTGCACGGCCTTGCTTTTCGTTTCTGAAGCCTGATGATGTCTATGAGGTTTAGAAACAAGGGTTGGTTCAGGATTCGTTCGCGATGATTCCAGGTGCCGGTTCACTGCTCCGTTGTGTCCCAAAGCCTTGATGTATGCTCGTGCTGTTGTTGCCAAGGGTTTTTCGTCAAACGATGCAACGTCACGGCCGTTGTTACAATCCTTTGGAGTGTACCTATAGTGCGATCACGGTGCCGCAGCTGTTGCACGGAGAGCGTCGAAAAGACTCGTAAGAGTATGTTTTCGTTGGCAGCGCATGATCTTGTTCTCTCTGTTGTGTACACGTATAAAGTAGATCTGTGCGGGGTTGGTATGGAGGAAAGGTCAGAACGGGTATAATTTGCTGAGGAATGCAACGACGCGCTTGGTCTTTCTTTCTGCTTGTTCGGGTCGTGCTAGGTATCTGCCGCCGCTGATGACAAGTGGATCAAGGACAACGGGCAGGGGGATTGGCTCGCTGCAGGGGAAGACCCCGTCCTCAACTTGTGCGACGGCCTCGACGACGCTGCCGACGACGATTTACTCGCCACCGACGAATACAAGGATTTCGTTTCTATCTGTGACCTATGTGAGATCAGTTGGGGCTGTATTTGTTTTTGATGCTAGGTGCTCCCACGTGGGTCCCCGATGTGTGTAATAGTGCATGTGGCCTCTTTTCGCGCCCTTCTCACTTGTCTCATTTTTCTTGTGGCTGTCTTTTGCTCCATTTCCATTTGAGACGGTCTTGGCGCTTTCTTCTCTTCTCTGCAGTACCGTCATCTCTGTACACCCGTGGATTTGACTGCTCTCTGTAGCACCATATGTGCCTCAGGGATTTTGGTTCTCTTCCCGTCGCGCGTTGCAAGGCTGGAATAAATGGTGTTTGAAAGCCGTAGGAGCGCTCCACCCCTCGCAGATCCATCCGCGCTGGACCACTCTCGGCGTAGATTGCACTTTGCACACCCGACGCAGTCCCATGCCCAAGATGCAAGGTCCATCAACGTCGTGCACCACCTGCACGCCTACTATTTTCGGCAACTGTCGCCTTTTCCACCACCCCCCCGCGCGGGCTCTAAACACTTGTCCCGCTCGCCTTTCGGTGGCGCTCGCCCATAATTGTGGCAGACCGGGCCTTCACTGCAATGCAAATGTTGGCCACCATCGTGTGCTCGGTGTCCGTGTTGCTGCTAGCCTTGGCCTTCTTCCGACCGGAGGCAGGAAAGTGCGCCTCGACCAGGACCCTGGCGTTCGTTGGGGGTGCGCTCATGGCGACATATGCCTTGTTTCAGCTCGTGGCGGTGGTGCTGGCTGCCGTGCTTGCGCAGGAGTTCGACAACTTGCGTGAGTCATAATCCCAACTCAGCAAAGGCTGCTCACCGTGTGCCTGGCCTGCTTCTTTGAGGCTCTGTTGGTTTGCGTTCTCTGCAGCGGTCGTGTGTTGCAAGGTTCCTGCGTCTGTGGTACCCAGAGCCTCGCTGCGCCCCCCCCCATGTTTGTTGTTGCGTTGCCTCCTGCCGGAGAGTTGAAAGATTCTGCTCGCGCCCCATCATGAAACATGATTATCCAGACCTCCAATGGATAGGTGTATGTCGGTGCCTGCAAGGGGCCGCCCCCTGCTGCACGCCTTGCTTCTCCCTGCGGCGTGCACGCACTCCAGGAGTAGTAAGCGCAGCTGCCGTGCCAACAACAATCACCTGGATTTTCGCTGCGCTTGTTTCCTTCGTGTATTCGCCCCCCCGTAGTTCTGTCTCTCAACTCAATTTCAATCCCCCCCCCCGTATCCACACACGGAATTGTCCATCTTTCGGACTGTTGTCGCGGGGCACGGATGCGAATCGATGTCGAATTTTCAGCGAATGACGACGACACGTCGTACTTGAGCGGCTACGATGGTTTCTACACTTTCTTTGAAGCTGGCTACGAGGCAGAAGTAGGGCCGACTTTCGGTGTGGGGGTGACGGCCTTGATCCTCGCCGTCATAATGACGGTGGTTCTTTGCCTGTGCGCGACGCGCACGGGGGACGGCCCCCTCTACAAGTGCTGCCACAGCCTCATGCTCGCCAACAAGAGCAACGGCATCCCCAGCAGTGGTGGTGAAGGTGGCGTAGGCGGGGGCGGCGGGAAAGGAGTTCCTGTTGTCGCTGACCTGCCTGCCTCTGTGGCTGCGGCGAGACCAGGAGCAACCGAGCAGCCGTCGCAGCAGCAACATTACCAACAGGCACAACCGCAGCGTCAGCCGCCCCCACCGTACGGCATTTTGCCGTCGGCGGAGGTTTAGCGCGCTATATCCAGCGGAAAGCCGTGTGGGGGGCATATAGAGTTTGCGGCTTGGTTTATGACTATTTGGGCATGGCTGCCTACTTGGGCATGGCCGAAGCTTACTGGATGTAGCCATCATGAACGCAACTTTTCGCTCGTTCCTCAACGGTTGTGGAGAATGGCTGTAGTGTAAGTGCAACTAGCAAGCATGTATTTACCTGTGGGGTGGGACCTTGCGTCGTCGTTTCGCACCTGCAGTTGTCATTTGCTTTTGGGTGATTAACACAAGGTCTACGGGTGAGGGCAGAGGGCACAGCAGTACGAGGCACCACATTTATGCATTAATTCTGTACTACAGTAGATCGCACGGGTGGGTGTATGTCGTGGGTCCTCCTGTCGCTCATTTAATTGGCGACGATGCACCCAGCGCCTCCCGCCGTGGACATGGTGTGCAGCTTGCCGCAGATATTCTTTTCAGTGTTTTTTCCCCCGCAGGCGAAACACATGCTGCCTACATTTCTGGTACCCCGTAAGGGATGTCTGCTTCATTTATCCAGGTTGCATCCCGAAAATGAATGTCCCTCGGAATACGTGGGATAATTTATGTGTAGCGGAAAGATGGGATACCGGATGCATCGGAAGGTAGACTTCCGTGGATGGTGCTTGGTTTTTACCCACGGTTTTGGAGCTTTTTACATCTAAAGGTTCTGCGACGTGCTGGAGGATAACATATTTTTTACGACCACGACGACTTGCCGGGGGGCTGATAGGTTGTTCCAGTTTGTGTGCGTTTGTCTACGGAGAACGTCTATTTGAGGCCATCCGCCTATTTATTCATCGTCATTTCGACCCGCACACAAGGGGTGCACACGGTGTCAGTTTGCCCCCCTCTTCTTCTTGGCTGATGTTCTTTCCTCAGTCTTTGCTGTCTTTCTTCATGAGTACCAGTACGTTGGCAGCCATTTGGAGTTCCGTCTGTAGCTTTAGGATTGGCTTGTGTAGGTGCTTGTTTCGTTGTATCCGTTTTCCTTTCCGATACCAATTTTGTTGAGACAAGTTCGACTCAACGCGTGAACCCGACGGTACATGAACAGCACCCCGGTGATATCCTCTCACGACATGTACAGGGTACTCATTGCGTGTGCTTCCTTGCAGCAGCCTAAAAGGTTGCACTGGGTTGGATCTCTTCGACACCAGGGCAGAAATCGAATTATACCATGCCGTTATTGGTTTTCTCGCTTACCCCGCTGCGGTCTCCCTGATGGGTGCTACGGTATCAAACCGATCGGTGCCACGTCTCGCATGCTTGTTGTATATGCATAGGGCTTCACGTTCGATCACGGAAGGGACCGGTGAACCCTCGTCGCGAAACAAAACACGACAAACGCTGCAGGAAAAAATGTGGCGCAAAAAGAACAACGATACTCTGTGTGGCCACAGCTGACACGTTCGATTTTTTGCACCACCTGGCATTGTGTGCATACAAGGACTTTCGAATTGTTCTTCGCTCTTGATGAGAACCACAACCTCTAGAATGACTGATCAGCCGGTTAGCACACGACCGATCCATGTAGTAATAAAGACGCACACAAAGGGAGGGGGTTGCTCTAAATTTCATCTCGCAAAACAATACGGATCACGCGGCGTCCGCCCGGACCTTTCGGTGACAGCAGAATATATTGGAGCAAGGACTTTACAAGATGACCCCATAAATATGAACGAGGGCACAATTCCGAGATAACTTGCAAGTCTGTCTTTTGATCGATCCTTCCCATTGTCTCGCTATCTACGCCTTTATGCTACCCATGGTTCCATGCTCTAGGTACGTAGGTCTCGCCTCTCCGAGAAGCTGGTTCGGTTGGTTCCGAGGGGTACAGGGTTCGGATTCTGAACCAGAAGAAATGAAGCACTTCGAGAAATGGCGTACCCCTACCTACATCTGTCGCGAGGGAAGGGATTGCTGTACCCTTCTCACGATGAACACATCTCAGGCAGGAACCGCAGGAGGGGGTCCCCCCCCCCCCCTCCTATGTGACCCCGTGTGGGTCGTCTAGCTGGTAGAAGTGGAGGATAGGTGCCAGAGGGGCAGACGACAGAGTCTAACGATGGGAGAAAAAAAAAAATCTGTCCGGTGTTCATTGCCCTCCCAATCCCGAGTAAAGATTGACGAGTGAGGGCCTTTACGTTGCAATGATATTCTTTTGTTTCTCGTACCGAAATCCTCAAATACGGGTAGCTCGTGTCTCGCGTGACGGCTCGTACATATACTTTAAGCTGAAGAGGTGCAGCTGTTGTAGTTCCGGCCCGCGAACTCCTCCCTCCACCGCGCAATTCCTGCCACACCTCTGCAGAAGCAGTTCGGCAATCACTACCTTTCAGTTCTACACGGCCAAAAGCTCGTCGCAGTGAGGGAAGGCTAATGCTTTCGCATATTTTATCGTGAATCTCCGAGGTAAGTCTGGGTTGACCGTGCCGAGCCGGAAGTCCGTACATGCCCACAACCCAGGAGCGTGGGTGTCACGGCGAAGAGAACGCCGATGCTGGCAAACACACTTGAGGGGTTGTTGCGGCTTTGCCCCTGAAGGCACTTGCGGCTGATTCCGTCCGTGAGCGCATCACCCTCTTTTTTTTGCACCATCTCGGCGATGCTAAAAAGTACCACGAGTACGGCATTGATTGGTCGATCTCCCCACGTGCTACACCTGGTTCCTACATTCTCCCCACGTGCTACACCTGGTTCCTACATTTATCATTAGTCTATACTCTTGGAGTACAAAGAATGCAAGACGAACGACCGGGGTTGGTCCCAGGAGTTGTGTGCGGCTTGAATGACCGCTGCTCTCCCAGCAAGAACATCTGCGGATGGCTGGCCGGATGGCACACTCTTCACATGCGTTCCTTCCGGATTGCCTTGTCGAGTAGGTAGCGACAATCGAGGAGAACTTTGTGGACGGAGTCGACCGCAACGTGCAAAGAAATATTGCAGCATCTGTCAATACCCTGCGAAGCGAGTCAAACGGACATGTCCGCGGTGCTGTGCACGGACCAGGGACCCATGTGGATTTGCGTCCACTGACGTCCGTAACCCCGTGCAGTCGATTTGTCTTGACCAACCTGTTACTGTAGAGGACAAAACAAAGGTCTTCCGTGTCTGTTAAGTGCTATTATTGGTACTTCTGGTATGGCTGGAATCACCGTTGGGGACTAAAGTTGTCCCGCGAGGTATTTCGTCGATTTGCTTGTAAATCTCATACGTCACACGATTTCTTTGATGTGTAGTCCATCGTTGGTTGTTGCAGAAAATACACAACATCTGGGGTGTGAATGAACAGCAACACACCTCACGGCTATGGCGAATGCCGACTCAGTTCATCCGCATCACGTGCATTTGCGTACAGTCCATGAACTCAAACGTCCGTGCAAGCCATCTCAATCACAGGCTTGGTTTGTCTCTCAATGTGCGTGGCTGCATAGGATCTATTTCCGCAAGAACGGTCTCCTAATGAGTAGGCTTTTCGTGTTTGTCAGGTGCGTTGTCCTCTAAGTATGGTTCACCTTGGTGGCGGGCATCAACGGGCATGAACAACTGTAGAAGGGCAGTTTTCCCGACACAACCGACTCATATTGACCACCGCTCACAATGGTCTACTCCGTGCCACCTCACCGGGACCCTGAACCGTTGTTGCCCTCAAATCTCACTGGACAACACTACAGTACATATCATCCGCTGATACTGATAACTGGGAGCGTTGTATCTCCACAGTTCGATGTTGTGCCTTGTCTGGTACTAGGGTCACGATAGTGTGGGCCTCAAAGTGAAAATATGCTATGTCTCATTTTCCCGAGACCATGAAGATAATGAAGATCAATGTCATCACGGTGTCTTACCTCCCGTAGACCAACCGTGGTTTGAGGCGAATGACCATTTCCTGCATGATCTCGATGCTACTCGTCGTCGTCGTCAACGAACGTCCAAGCGACTGGGACGTGCACTTACCACACGCTGAGGGTGCGTACTAGCTCCGTCAATCGAGCCAGCCTGGTTTTGGCACGCCGAGAGAGTCACATCGGGCGTATTCCCCTGGTTCCGATCTCCATGTTTGATCAGGTCAATTCGTGGGTAGCCAACAATTTCTGGACCGCGACCGACTGGCAATCTGCAATCTCGACCCGGGATCGCTTCAACCTGTGCGTGTGCTCGGTAGTTTTGATGTTTTCTGTTTCTTTCGCACGGCTTGTTGGCCAGCGTTGCTCTAGAAATAGTCGATAATCCGTGTGTGTACTCTTTTGTGTTTCTTTTGTTGAGCACTTTCGGAAGTTGTTGCTTTGGCCGGTCGCTGGATGTTGTCAACAATCCATGTTTCGATGAGGGCAGCTATAGAGGGTGATTGTTTCGTGCCAAGCGCATGGTGCTTGGCATGCTGGGTAGCCTTGTCGCTGTGCTTGGCATCCAAGACTGACAACCAGAAATGCTGATTGGTGTGGGTTATGCCTGTCTGTACATTTCGGTCATTCTCGATTTCTATGCCTTGAGGATGCGCACTTCTTTGTTGATTACTCATGAATTGCTAACGAAAATGTCATCGCTCACCGCGGTGCGGCACCCTCATCGTGATTTCGTCTGTCGGCATTCGTCTCTCAGTTCAGAGAACAATCTTTCAACAGCGGCATTCAAGGCTGACCCCAAGGCAAGCACCTTGCGCGGAGAGCTGACTGGTGCCCCAGGAAACGATGGCGACATACAAGTATACACTATTGATATTGATGTCAAGAACAAGCCATTCAGCACGCCCGAACATGTGGCGGAAGCCCTCTCCACGGAGATGAAACTCACCGTCGATAAACGCTATTAGGTGTTGACATCCGCTAGCAAAAGAAGGACGGCGAAGCCAAGAATCGAGGTCAAAAACGTAGAACGGGTAACCGCTTCTGGATTTCGCTAGCAAAGACCAAGCAGGGCTTTCATCTTCGGCTGGAAAACGACCCAACAAGCATCCTCACAATGCTGGGATTTGACGCAACTGTGGAGGTGAAGCCTGGCACACCCGTTTCTGGCTCGTGATCATGGACAATCGGCGATGGGGACAAGCATCATGGCGGACGCTCAGTAGAGGACCAACGTATCAGGTCCGACCCAGAGTTTGACGAAC
The DNA here is from genome assembly GCA_902602495.3 of Ectocarpus sp. CCAP 1310/34. NCBI lineage: Eukaryota > Phaeophyceae > Ectocarpales > Ectocarpaceae > Ectocarpus > Ectocarpus sp. CCAP 1310/34. The sequence continues at coordinate 10,553 of CACKRE030004991.1, read as the reverse complement.
ATTGGGATCACGCCAAAGGACAACGTGGATCGAGGACAATCGGGAAGGGTAAAAAGGGGCGCGTGACTTTCCACGCCGGACACCTCCTTTTGGCGGAATACCTCTTTTCTCTCGTGTTTCTTTCGATGTACCGAAAAATGGCCGAACAGTGCAGATAACGAATGCCGTCGAACAAGCCAAGAAGTTAGACGACCGCTCCGCCACCACCTTTGGCGAGAAACTCGATCAATTCTGCGACTTCGATGATATCGCCACGGCGGAGAAGGACTCTTGCTCCTCGCGATGGTCATGAAGGACGTAAAGCAGGCAAGGTTTAATCGACAACTTTTTGGCCAAACCACATAAAGTCTGCTCGCACCCGCTCCGGGCATCTGTTCACTGCCACTCTCTTAATTACTTGAGATGTCGCATGGGTAAAGAAGAATACGCTGCGAAGTACATATGTGCTCCGAGTATACACTTGACTTGATTGTCCTGTCGGTTTGAGTTTGCAAAAACGTCATCGCGCGTCTCCTTTGTCCACCTCAGAAGTATGTGTTGGCGGCGAAGCGAGAGCTCAAACACCAAGACCCGAAATCGGCGCCAACTGACCTGGAGTGTCTACAGTGTATCCTCCAGGAAAAGCTTCATGGAAGCACTGTGGCAGACAGCACGAGTGACGAAGTTAGCTGGTTCAATGAGACGGATCGGTTGCTTCCAGGTATCGTGAGTAGCGAGCCCGGCACGGGAGATGGACACGGTCAAATGGTGGTGATGCGTGTGTATGAAAAAGAGGAACAGCGTAGCATGCAGCACTGCTTGCACCAAGCGATGAAAAAGCTCGAAATCCATGACGGGTCTGCCGACATGCGTCCGCTGTTTTCCGTGGTGTCTGACAACGGTGACGGCAACACCAGCCTGTCAACATGCATTTATCCGTACTTTCTGAACAACTTCAATCTCCGGCCTGGAGAAGGAACGTGCACCCTGAAGGACAGGCTGGAAGAGGCAGGCCGGCCACGACCGGCGGGGCAGCCGCCGCACAGCGTCTCTCTCTTACGCCGACCTACTGAACGTGCCGATGATACTCATATTGTGCGACAAGGGAAGAACGGGCGATACGTTCCCGCACTCGCTCGACTGCTTCGACCTGCGAATTCGAACGGCCGAACAAAGCTTTTCAACCTTCGAACAGGAGCTCGGGCGCCTCTGCCGATACCAAACCTTCATGCCAATCGATGGTGGCGAAACAACGGAGTGCTCACACGTCCAGGCAATCGCACTATAATAGGCAAAGAGGCGAGGATCGACCGAATTGGACAGTGAACGTAGGCAGGGAGCAATGGCATTTCTCACTCTAGCCGAATTGAGTGTGATCGAGGTGGAAGGTGCTCCCCATCGATTTGCCAATTGTTCGTGTCCTCGTGCGCCCTTATTGAACAAAAATTTGAGCCATATCATGTGAAGATAGGCCAACTCGGAGTCGACCGGGTGCTACCGACAAGGGCGCACAGAACCCAAACATTGCCCTGCATCATGCATCTGCAACTGCACGCGTTGCCATAATCACGACTAAAACTCGATTCCTTCGCCAATCGGTCGTGATTAGCAGGCTTTCCGTCGCAAGCGCGTGCTGAAGGTATCAAGCCCCTCTTCAAAGTTTCTGGGCGTCGCCAACACGTGATGGGAGCTGGACGAAACTTTTTCGGACAAGGCTCAGGCGCATCCGAACGTCCGTGTGGAGGAGAGTGCGTTCCGGCTGCCAACGATGCTCATCACCACGAGAGTAATGGGTATTGTCCACAATGCCGTTAACGAGCACAGAAAGACAAATACGCCCATCTCGAAGTGAATACGAATGTTCCGTATCGATCAGCATATGCGCGGTTCGATGGCGATAGTGAGTGCGTGCGCCGTTGAATATTCCAGGCTGAGGAGGTATTTTGCTTTTCATCTTGGCTACCCTGGTTGTTTTTTGCTCGAGGACGTTTCTGCGTACACCACCGCCAGCGTTTCGAATGGTACTATGTCAAATATAATCCAACAGTCGATTGCTCGCAATTCGCCGAGCCCCCTCACGGTTGTGTCCTCGATCATGCAGGCAAAAAACGGTGACCTTCACGACTACTCTAGGTATCGGCCAGACGAAGGTCACTAGGACAGTGGTAGGGACAAAACAGGCACAAGAAACGAGCGCCGTCTGGTTCTGTCAGCGGAGTGTCAAGTTGGCAAGACGGGAGCGTACCTCCACTACCTCAAAATTCTTAAGAGAGCGGCCAGCCCTATCGCTACCCCGCCGCCGCCGTTTCCCATCTTTGCATCGTCCGGGGATGTCGTCAGCTGGCTTCTCCCACACTGGCGAATGCTCTCCAACACGAGACCCTTAAGCGAAATGTATGGTAGCCTCTTCGCTGGCAAATACACGGCAGGGGTCGCGAATAGCCGGGCGTATCTCGTGGTGCAAAGTTGCAAGCGTGATCGGTGGGTAACCAACTTCCAGGAGTTCCTGCGCAATGTGTTGGCGCACAAAGTGCAGGGTGAGACAATCAAGAACGAGGCGGGCAGAAGGCGCATTGCAGGGTTAGAGCCGAGGCTAGAAGCCCCGTTCGATGCGGAAGCACGGGCTATCGGAACCGAGGCTTCCTATGCATCCCTAAAAGCGGCGATTGACTGGGTCGGGAGGTTTCACACGAATCATGGGGTACAGCTGTGCGTATGCAGTAGTCGATGTACACCTGCATGCCAGGACAGCTTGGCAAAATGACAAGTTTCGTGCGGGGCGGCGTTGTCAATTAGAACGGCAGACCTGGCGGAAACGGGAGGCCGACTTGACGGGGTGATTGCGCGGTGGAAAGCAACTCCTGGGACAACTCCCAGGACGACTCCCAATGTGAGAAACGCGGCCATATTCGTCCTGGGGATAATATGTGGAGTGTTTAGCAGTAAAACAGCACCATTCATGATTTGTGACAACGCCTCACAACAGAGAATGTAGAAGTCAAAATGTAGAATTCGTAACCCTTTAGGTACACGCAGAGACGACTATCTTGGGCGGCGTTCATGTGGTTCTCACGCTTGACAGCACCGTACCCCGCTCTCCACTTTCGGCGGACGCTATGTTTTTCGCAGAACGTTGCAAGTTAGGAGATGACGTTGTGGCGAAGCAGCCTCCGAAGGCCTGGAACAAAGGGAATGGCAGCCAGAAAAAGTAAACACCCCTTCCAATACCGTGCAGACAGCGCGCTCCAAGGCCTTGCCGTGTCCACTCCGCACTCATTGAAGGGGGGCATAAAGGAGCTGCTCCGCAGCAAGGAAACGACGAGATGGGTTTTTACGCCGTCGTTCAACCGATTCCTCCCAGGCCCACGGCAGGCACTCCTGGATCGATCCGAAGCTCTGCCGAAACCCCTCGGCGGTTTGGATGTGGGGCCCAGGCAAGAGCACGATAGAGACGTATGAGTAGGCGAAATACGACAGGGCACAGGACATTGTGATGAAACACACCCCCACGTGAGGTGTCTTTGGTTCGCTTCCCCATGTACATGTGTGTTTTGCGTTATCCTGTTTCAACCCTCTAACAAGCAAGTCCTTTTCGTCGCGGCTTGACGTATGAAGTATACCTCCACGCACCCAGTCATCACTTGTGCTATTGCCTTCGCTGCTGTGCAAATCACTTAAGACTTCTGATCGCTTCACCAGTCCATTGTCTAGCTGTTTCTGATTTTTTTTTGGCAGATCCATGTCACCTGTTGAACGCAGTGTTTACTATGCGGCGTACGAGCACATCTGGCATTTTCAAAACCAGAACCTCAGAGGTAGCCTTTTCATGGCCACAATATATCGCGTCATGAATGTGTACAGCTAGCCTTAGGAACGCCTCGCTTTGGCCGAGGCCAGGGTTCTTGTTTCCTAGTGCTAGGCCATAAATGACCCCTGCATAGGTTATGGTGTGGGTTAACCGGGCTCACAATCGGTGCTCAAGTTCGTGTGTTTTGATATTACGTTGAATATTGCGTTCTTCAGTGCGGGCGCCAACTGCAGGCCAGAAGGCTGGAAAACAGACGCCAATTCAGGACGAGCTCCAGCGGTGACGGTGTCGATTGCATTCTAGGCTCTGTGAGAGAGGCGGCTGAATTGCGCAGAATATTTGATTTATTCATGCCCGGAGATGCCCCAACTCCGGACAGAAACACCATGGCGTGTAGTTCGTCCCCGCGGAGGCGTGCAGCTTACGAGAAAACATCGTTTGCGTTCCCGCCGACCTGTCCCTTCGATTCCGTGAACAGGGTCCATGTTCAAGAGCTCGTGGTCCGTCGGGAACGGTTTGAATCCTACAGGTGCACCCCCATTTGTCGTCGCAACTTAAGAAAATTATGCCGTACAGGCCGTCGATTCGTTTTTTTTTGCTGGTGCATGAGGTGAAAAATCATGCAGCGCCCCGTCCTTCCACTTGAAGTAGCTTCCATTCCTTCCTTCCACGCTCCAACCGGCCTCTGCCCTTGTTGTTGTTTAAACAGGACGCACTTCGGGGATCACTACGTGACAATGGAACTGCCGATGTCCATGCCAAGCGACGAGTCGCCAAGCTCCAGGTGTTCTCCGAAAGAAGGGGGAATCGGATACACCCGGCATTTCATTCGGCGGTGGTCGCAGGCCAACGAACTACCCTTCGCCTGGATGCTGGACGACAATGTCCAGCTGTGCCATGAGCTCGATGTGGGCAAAGAACAAGCGAAGTGCCAACCGTGCAGCTTCACGCAAGTCATGAACTCCCTTGAACGACTCAAGTTAGCTGAAGACAAAAATGGAATTCGCGTCTCAACAGCCTCAGACAAGGAAGGCAGTACAAGAGATGTCCTCGAGTACGTGAAGGTTGACGGGGTTCGAGGCGAGGCCTGTCCTCGCGAATCAGACCTACTAGGTGGGGATACCCCGAAACAGCCACGTGCGGTTGGCCAGAAGATCACCACCGTGGGAGACTTGTGCGGTCATCCTGGCCATTTCGGAGTTCTAGGCATTGCAAGGCATGGGTATGGCTGCACAAACAACAAGGAGGTCAGAGAATCCTTCGGCGTCACCCACAGCGTGTATTCCTTCTACCTGCTGAACGTGGCCAGCACAGTCTCCAAGGGGGCAGCACCCAATGAAACCCCTCTGGGAGGACATCGAATTCAACCACATCATCGACGAGAAAGGCCTGGTGGTATGCAAGATCCGAAAGTTCTCTCATTCGAAGAAAAGCCTCCAACCCATCCAGCCCCGCCAGCCTCGCCCGCCACCGATATCACCTCCGGCACGTCGGCCGCCGCTTGTCTCCTGTCCGGAGTTCCAGCACGAAGATATCGATTTGGATGAGCTGCAACGAAAGTACGAGAAGGCTCAAACTGCGTTACCGACTTTATTCACTTGGATGGACTGCTGAAATACCTCTCGGAACATGTCCTACAACCCATTCATATCGAGGAGGTATGTTACCCCACCGGAGATCACGGGGTTGTCACCATGGATGGTTGTTCTTTCGAAATCGAACCTGCTGCGCCAATGCTGGGCAACCCCAACTCGCCCTCGAGCCTGGACTTGACTCTCGATCGATCGCCATCATGCTGCTGGGAGGGATACGAAACGAAAGCTCTGGTGTCCTAAAACTTATCATCAGGGACAAGGTGGGGGTAAGCTTTCGGGACCGAGTCGAGTGAGTTCGAGGTTCCCTGCCGCGGAAGTCATGGTGATTCCCAAACGTAGTTTCCGAAACTACGTGCTGCTCTTCTTCTCAGGTTTCTTCATGGGAGGATTCGGAGGTGGTGATTGTGACTCGCTTGCCAAAATGTGGTGCGCACATGCCGAAGCACATCGGCAAATGGCTCCAGGAACAAACGTAGCATGGATGGGGCGTCAAGGTGGGCTGGACGTACGCAGTCACGCAAGAACATCCATAAAACAAGCTGTTCAGAGATGGTCGCATTTGCTCAACATGGTCGCATCTGCCCAATATTTTGTGGTTGCAACTCCCTTTTTGGCAAGTTAGCCTGTGACCACGGGAATGGTCAAGTGTTTGATCAGAATAGACAGGTGGAGGTCCTCGGTAGAGAGATAGGAACGGTATTTTTGTGGGAAGACAACAACAACACCAACAACAACAACAGCAATAATGGAATGCCCAGATTACGCTAACACGGGGCGCTCATTTTGTGGTATGTTGGTCAGGTCAAGGCCACGATAGTGCAGCCAAACGGAGCTTGGGACGGAGAAGGGTTGCTGGCCCTGGCGTCCTCGTCGAGCATTGACGAGCCTGAAGAAGTGGTACGCTGTCTGACTGTACCGGGTGCGGTAGTAAGGTTTGTGCTGAAGGAACCGCAAGGCTATCTCGGGAAAATACTGGTCGCCGCTTTTTCGATGCCCGACGGTGCTTGGGTGTGACCACCTGAAAAAGCCGGAGCATGACACACTTTGTTGGTGCTTTCCTATCTTTCTCGCTTTTCGAGCACGTGTTTCCCAAATGATCACTTCTCAATGATAGGAACGGCTAGCGTACTGCGCATGGACCAAGCTTCGGCTTCTCCGCCTGGAACGTTCATGGTGAAGTTTCTTGCACGTTTCCTGGAACCCGAAGTTCGACAACACACCGCAGTAGTAGTGCTGTTCGAGAAGATGTGCTTCACCCCTCACGTTTTCGATCATCGTCTGCTATTCCAGAAGAGCAGAGTATTGGTGCCCAAAGTAATGCATGCCGTCTGTCCTGGTAGTACATGTGTCTTTCGGTCTGGCCGCAATTTTGGATGGTTATTTTTGTGTCGGTCCTGTGACCACTTGGCCGGGTGCCGTTTCAATTCAACTGCTGTATGTATATGAGTGCATGGGTTCAGACTACATCGTCGAGGTTCTCAAGGATCGGCACAGCATGTGGTTCCTGTGACGTAATGCCCCAAACAAGAAACAGCGCTATATGATGCGGGTACGTATTAGTGCTGGAATCGCTAGCGGTGCCTCTTCAACCCCTTCTACTGAAGTCCTCTTGAGATCTTCACACCATCCACTGTTTGTGTGGTGGGCCGTGGTGGTAATAAGGCGGTTCGCGGTGTTTAGGACGTGAAAGCGAGCTGCACCGCGGATACTGTACCAACCTGTCTCTGTCGACCCCGGCCGTCTGTTGCTGATGCTATATTTGGGGTGTTAGACGAGGGTTTTTGATCCGGTTGGCCGGGTTTTCCCCCGAGCCTGTTGTTTTGAGCCCTTTGGTAGATCAGGGGTATCCATGCCCCACGTTAGGTTGGCCATTCGCGTGCAAACCGGGGGGGGTGCTAGTGTGTTTGGATACGGACTGGTTAGNGGTGTACACATGCCCCACCTGCGTGCCCTCTGTTATTGCCGGTAGATCTAACCAGTCCGTATCCAAACACACGAACACCCTCCGCNGGGTGTTAGACGAGGGTTTTTGATCCGGTTGGCCGGGTTTTCCCCCGAGCCTGTTGTTTTGAGTCCTTTGGTAGATCAGGGGTATCCATGCCCCACGTTAGGTTGGCCATTCGCGTGCAAACCGGGGAGGGTGCTAGTGTGTTTGGATACGGACTGGTTAGATCTACCGGCAACAACAGAGGGCACGCAAGGGGAGTAGGGAGAAGTGAAGGCCTCTTTGGAGTTCGAGGGGTCCGCGCACATGCCACCATTTCAAGGTGAACATGTGCCCCATCTGCGTGCCCTCTGTTATTGCCGGTAGATCTAACCAGTCCGTATC
>CACKRE030004990.1:69200-80451 GCA_902602495.3 Ectocarpus sp. CCAP 1310/34 | reverse complement strand
CCCCCCCCCCCCCCCCCCCCTCACGCACGCCCTCTTGTTTTTTCGTGTCGCCATGTACCGGTCGGTCTTGTCTGCCCGAAGCAGCATCGCGGAGGTCTTCTCGCTGCTCGAGGCTCTCGCCACCAGGGTCATGAAGCTCTCCCGACACCTCCGCTCCCGAAGTAAGAAGAAGAAGAAAAGAAACGCTGCCGCCGCCGCCGCGTCAAACCCAGCTGGCTCGGCTGTAGACGAGGAAGCCGGCGTCACCACCGCCGGCGCAGCGGGTGACGATGACAGCAGCGACGACGACGACGATGATGGGGAGGGGGGGGGGGGCATTCACACTGAGGAAACTGGCGGGGGGGGCGAGGGGGGAGCCGCAGCTGGGAACACCGGCGAGTCTAGGTTCCCGGGGGGAATCGTGAAGAGCTGGTGGCGTGCTAGGTACCCGTACGAGGGGGCGGCGGGGTTCGGGCTCATGCGCGAGGAGATGCTCATCAGGAGCAACGCTCGGCAGGTAGGGGGGGCAGGGGGGTGGTGGGGGGGGGGGGTTGCGCGGCGTAAGCCTCCATGCCCNGGGGGGGGGGGGGGGGGGGGGGGGGGGGGGGGGGGGGGGGGGGGTTGCGCGGCGTAAGCCTCCATGCCCTTGTGCTGCTTGTGTTGAACACGCGCTCTTTCGTCGGGAATGGCTCGGAAGACTAGCAAGACGTGGAAAAGAGGATCAATTCTTTCGTCGAACGGGGGGACGACGGTAAACGGGCGATAGCCCATGGATGGCTGTTTTTGTGGTTGTCATGTTTTTTTGTTGTCATTTGTGTCGGTGTCCCTGGAGCACAGAGCGGAAGAGAAGAAGGACGAGAGGTTGGGATTGGCATGGATGACCGTGACTTTGAATCTTCCCCCGCACGGCTTCTCCCTAGGAAACACCATCCAGGCTACACCTACAAGTACACGTTTTCTATGCATACTACTGATTATGTAAGGGTCAACAACTTTAGCTTCGCATACATTTCACCTACTTTTTTTGTACTGTAGTGTTAGCAGCAGCATCAACCACGCCGAACAACCCACGATAATAATAAATGCAGATCTGGCTGGCAATGTCGGACGGCACCCTCCTAGACTGCTGCTACTGCAAGGCGTACGGCGGAAGGGAAGGGACCGGCCGCAGCAGCAGCAGCAGCAGCGGCGGCGGTGAGGGGGTGGGGGGCGGTTTGCCGGCAGCGGCGGGGAGATCGGGTAGCGGCGGCAGTGACGATGGCGTCGGGGAGGGAGGTGAGCGGAGGAGCACGGGGTGCGTGCTCTTCTGCAACCCCAACGCGGGGTACTACGAGAGCATGGTGTTGGCGGGCGAGGGTGGTCGCAATTGGTGAGAGAGAGAGCGGAAAGTGGGTGTGCTTCATGCCAAGGTGTCATACACCCACGGGTGGACAAAGGTTGTTCTGCGCCGTTCTACGTCGAAGATTATTGTTTCTGCGTGAACACATGTCAAAGGCTTTCAAGTTTGTTTGGGGAAGGAGGGTTGGGGTTTTCGAAAAGTTCCCGCACAACGACTGCCAAATGTGTTTGTTCTGTCCTTGTCGTGTCTGTCTCCAGCAGAGATAGTAGGGCTCATGCTTTGAGGTTGACATGCGAGCACCAGACAGGAATGTCTTTCGTTTTCTTCTGCCGTAATGTGTCTGTCGGCACTCTTCGTCCACCGCCGTTCACTCCGCCGTGGGGACTCAAAGAGCTCGGTTAAAGCGTTCCGGGGGCGGGCGGGGGGAAGAGTCGTCGTGATGCTGCTGGTGATTCTTCTTGCATGCCATAAATTCCAATTTTTCGCTTGGCATCTATCGAATCAACAGGTCCCCCTTTAACACACACACTTATTTTTTTTCGTGATGTACTGCTGTATTGAATCACACACCAGGGTCTCGTTCTACACCTCCGTAGGGTGCGACGTGTTCCTTTTCAACTACCGGGGCTACGGGCGATCAGGCGGGAAGGCTTCCCCGGCCAACATCAACAAGGACGTGAGAGAGATTGTGACTTACCTCCGCGAGAACGTGGGGGTGACGCGGCTGGCGGTCCATGGGGAGAGCATAGGGGGGGTCGCTGCGGCCAGCGTCGCAAGACACTCGCAGGTGATGAAGGAACTCTTCCCCCACCGGTTTTGCGGCCATGATGATGCGCGGGCCCGGGAGAGGGCGGGCGGTTGCATGTTTGGAGCACGAGAGATCAACCAGCGGCACCACCACGACCAGCAAAACAAAAACAGAAGCAATGCATCTTCTTCAGCAACGACAACGACACCAACAACACCAACAACACAACGACAACGACAGCAACAACAACGACGACGACGACGACGAAACAATAACAGTAACAACAGCACCAACATCAACAACAACGACAGCAACGACAGCAACGACATCGACAACAACAACAATCACAACCACAACCAACCAGTCGACGCCAGCTATGCATGCATTAGACAAACAACAACCTTTCACCACCCATCCGCATGTTACAGCAGGTGGACCTACTCATCCTGGACCGCTCGTTTTCGAGCCTCTCCGCCGTGGCCCAGAGGCTCATGGGGGGCTGGACCAAGTGGGCGATATGGGGCTTCACAGGGTGGGACGCTCACGTGGCCGCTGACTACCTGGCATGTCGCTGCTACAAGGCGAGTTGCCGATTAGAGGCGAGGGCTGGGGGGCCGAGCTTACGCTTGTAGTTAGTCCGGGGGGGGGAGGGCTGGTGCTGGTGCTAAGTTTTTATTGGTGGATGCGGTGGTGGTGATTTGGTGTGTTTGCTATTGCTGTTTGCTACTGCTGTTGCTCTTTTTTTTGTTTGTTTGCTCGTGCAAGTGTTTCGGGTGTGGGTGCAACAAACCAATTTGTTGTTGACGCCTTTCCCCGCTAAATCGCATCACCACAACGCAACAATGCAGGTCCTGGCGTGCGATCCGGAGGACATGATCATCGCCGACGCTTCCTCTACAAAGGCGGGCGTGTCGGTGATGGTGGAGCTCGGTGCCGACGCGTCGGCTCTGGACGTTTACCAGCCTCCGAAAGTGCGTAGTCGTAGGACGAGATGATACTAAAAGCGTTCACAGGTGTGCATGGGAAGAGGATCATTTTGATGGCAGCGTGTGGGAGGAAGCGGCGCACGGCGCGGTTTTGCAAGAGGAATATCGGTTCGCTTGATTGAAGGATGGATGGGCCAAAGACAAGCATCGCTCGACGCGTTTATTTCATTTTGTTGTGCGTCTCTCTTACCTGCACCACTGCTGCATTGGCTGCCTAGCATGCGTCATTGCTTTCGTCCCTGTTGTTGTTCCTTTTGGTGGTGCGATCGCCTTCATCATGTTCGCTTTTATCATATTTTCCGCCCCTTGTGCATGCCGTACGGCAACCCGTACTTCCCCCCGGTCTGTCAGGCCTACAAGGTTGCCGACCACTTGAGAACCTGCCCCCCAGTGGAGCGCATGACCCTGCCTCTCTACCCACAAGAACGCCTCTCGCCTGTGCAGATCGCTCACTTCGCGGCATGCCTAAGGTCCGTGTTTATGTGCGCGTCTTGTGCAAGGTAGCGTGGGCTAGCGCTCATACTATCCTCAGCATTGAAAGGCCGAGTTCTGCGCTTGTGCGTTTTCGAATTGCAAGCGCCACCGGTGCGCAATTACTGTGTGGTTTTTCTGTGCGTCAAGTGTGCAACCTCTTTCGTTCTTTTTCGTGAAGTCCGTGGTGCGTGGCTCTTTTATTTCATGGCTCTGTCTGGTTCAAGCGTACAGGCTACTCACGAGCACCGCAATGTGCGACTTGGGTCGTCTGGAAGCGCTATTTTCTATTGAGATAACAGTTGTATGCAAAGCGGTGGTAGTCTTTGAGAATGCGTTGATGAGACAGCCACCCCTGTTTTCCCGTGCCCAGCTGGCCGTGTCTTTTTCTTGTGTTCGCTGAGGCCCAGGATGCAACAACCATCCTTTCAGGTTCCTTCCTTCCACATTGGACAACATGTGATTGTTGTGGGAAGCACGCGGTGCACAAGTAAAAGAGACCTCATCGTGCACGACCTGCTGTGTGTGTTCCTTTGAGCGTCGAAATTCTCAGAACCCACCGCTGCCAGACGTGCGGCCGGCGCGGGGCCTCTGCGACTCGCAGACCTTCTCCTGGATCCTCTCATCATTGTTTTGTTTTCTGTATTCATCTCCCGCGGAACACGAAACCGCCTGCCATCGCTCTGAGCGTGAAATGAGCCGTCAAATGTTGAACCACGCCGCCGTACACAACCAACTTTGCTTCATTCTTATCCGTCCTAGTCCTCAACGGGTTGGACTCAGTGATGGCTGAACCGGCTAATGTGCCCGTACTCGCTGCAGTGGAAGCACGCTTGCTGCAGGCACGTCCGAAACAAATGGTTGGCGGGCTTGCCAATCTGTGAGCACCTAGAGCAAGTAGGATTAGCACCGCCCCTCCCGGCGCCTCTAACCCCTCTGGCGGCGGCAGGGGCGGTAGGAGAAGTAGAGGTGCCGGGAGCAGGGGTGTCGATCCTACTTGCTCTAGGTGTCCACAGATGAGCAAGCCCGCCGATCATTCGTTTCGGGCGTGCCCGCAGCAGGCGTGCTTCCGCTGCGGCGAGTATGAGCACATTAGGCGGCTTCTGCCCCAGTAAAGTCCAAACCGTTGAGGATTACTGCTGTAGGACGAATTAGTATGAAGCAAGGTTGGTTGTGTACGGTGGCATGATTCAGGAAGCACGCCTGCTGCGGGTACGTCCGAAACGCCTGTCTGGGCTTTACCCATCTGTACACACCTAGAGCAAGTAGGATCGGCACCGCCCCTCCCGGCACCTTTACCACTCCTACCGCCCCCTACTGCCCCTACCGACGGTAGAGGTGGTAGAGGTGCCGGGAGTGGCGGTGCTAATCCTACTTGCTCTTAGGTATCCACAGATGGGCAAGCCCGCCAACCATTCGTTTCGGACGTGCCCGCAGCAAGCGTGCTTCCACCGCAGCGAGTATGGGCACATCAGCCGGTTCAGCCATCACTGAGTCCCGTTGAGAGCTAGGGCGGATAAGTATGTAGCAAAGTTGGTTGTGTACGGCGGCGTGGTTCAACATTTGACAACTCATTTAACGCTCAGAGAGATGACAGGCGGTTTCGTGTTCCGCGGGAGTTGAATAAGAAAGAAAAAAAATGATGAGAGGAGGCTGGAGGAGGTCAGCGAGTCGCAAGAGGCCCCGCGCCCGCCGCAGGCCTGGCAGCGGCGGGAATTGAGAGTTTCGACGCACAAAGGGACACACACAAAGGCAGGTTGTGCACGACGAGGTCCCTTTTGGCTTGTGTATCGCGTGCTTTCCACAACAATCTCGTACTGTATTATGTGGGATTGGTTGTTGCTGGTGATGGTGTTGGTGGTCGTGGTTTGTGGTGGTGGTTTTGGCGGTGTTTTGGCGGTGTTTTGGTTTTGGTTTTGGTTTTGGTTTTGGTTTTGGTTTTGGTCATTTTTTGGGGTCGTTGCTGTGGTTCGGGGTGGTGGATCCCACGCCGAACACAACAGCTTGAAAATCAACCTGTTCCTGTTTTTCAAGCTGTTGTGTTCGGCGTGGGATCCACTACCCCGAACCACAGCAACAACCCCAAAATATGACCAAAACCAAAACCAAAACACCGACAAAACACCGACAAACCCACCACCACAAACCACGACCACCAACACCATCACCAGCAACAACCAAAATACCACCAAAACCAACAACAACAACGACAACAACAACGTTCATGTCAGGTACATAGCTCGCAAGGCGCCGCGCGTGGGACCGCCCAGCTCGGGAGACTCCGCGGCCGGAGCTAGGACAAGACGTGGCCGAAATAGACGGGGGGACCTACCCATGGCGGCGATGGACTTCCAAGGTGTAGTAACCCTTATTCAGCAACACACTTTCGAGCGATGTGATTACCCTTGCTCCATCACCACTACGTTTTCGTGCGGATGTGAAGAATGCGGCGTCACGTTTGGTCGAACCGATCGATACGCTTTCGTTTGGTGGGTTTGTTTTTCGAGTTACCGCGCCAGAGGAAGGGGTTGTAAGTACGCGAAACACCCTTTCCCGCTAACGAACAAGAAGCAGTGTCGGGGTGTGGGCACATTGACACCACCTGCAGGGTGTCGCGGTCAGTCGGTGCAGCGCGTCTGTACATTGCCGTGTGGTATGTTTTTTACACACAAGTCCTTTGCAGTCGGCGTGAAAATAGCACGAACTATCGTGACAAGGGCGTCAACGCATGTATTGACCCGCCCAAAACGGTGGAGGGGGGTTCGGCGGATGACATTAAAAGTATATCAGGTATGTGATACACCCAGGTCCCCGCACAATTTGCTGTCCCTGTCTTCACGACGGCGCCCGTAGGGCTAACGGCGAGGTGTTATAGGCCGGGGCTGGGGGGGTAGTCATTCGTTAGCGCCCACGAGTGCGGATGGCGCGACTAATGGCGCAGGGACACCGTGGGAAGGTATGCTGTTCAGTAGCGTACCCGCCGAAGTGCGGTGCTAACACAACGAGTTGGACGGGGGTTCCACCCCAGGCCACGGCGTCTCCTCCCTTGCCCTTTGCGCCGTTAATGAACTTAGCTACGGAACTCAACTCCTAATCAACATATAGCCCTGTCGACCTGCTGCCCCTCCTCGGAGGTGCTCATGAGTTTGGTGTGCAACCACGTCCCGGCAGCATCCAGTTGCCGGCCTTGCCGGCCTTGAGGGGGCCCCCTCAAGCATGCTATGCAAGGCCGGCAACTGGATGATCCACGGCGTCTCCTCCCTTGCCCTTTGCGCCGTTAATGAACTTAGCTACGGAACTCAACTCCTAATCAACATATAGCCCTGTCGACCTGCTGCCCCTCCTCGGAGGTGCTCATGAGTTTGGTGTGCAACCACGTCCCGGCGGCATCCAGTTGCCGGCCTTGCATAGCATGCTTGAGGGGGCCCCCTCAAGGCCGGCAAGGCCGGCAACTGGATGCTGCCGGGACGTGGTTGCACACCAAACTCATGAGCACCTCCGAGGAGGGGCAGCAGGTCGACAGGGCTATATGTTGATTAGGAGTTGAGTTCCGTAGCTAAGTTCATTAACGGCGCAAAGGGCAAGGGAGGAGACGCCGTGGCCTGGGGTGGAACCCCCGTCCAACTCGTTGTGTTAGCACCGCACTTCGGCGGGTACGCTACTGAACAGCATACCTTCCCACGGTGTCCCTGCGCCATTAGTCGCGCCATCCGCACTCGTGGGCGCCAATTAATGACTACCCCCCCAACCCCGGCCTCCAGCGCCTCGCCGTCAGCCCCACGGGCGCCGTACTGAAGACAAGGCAAGCAAAATATGCATGCGAAAGATTGACGCTATATCAGAGGCATGGAAAGGAGTTGACTGGAACTATTATTGTCGTTTGGGGCTCCCGTCGCATGAGGTGGGGAGGACTGCAACGCTCTGAACAATGTTATGCTCGGCAGTCGTTTGGATATGCTCGCGCCTGAATGCATGCTGTACGTTAGTGAACATCATACCTTCCCAGGTGTCCCGGTGCCATGAGCCGCACCATCCGCACCTGTGGAAGCCCCGTGGCTCTCTTCCGTCCGACGGTGAAGAAGGAATGTAGAGGCGTTGTGTGTATCGACTAACTCCTTCAATGCCCCCTTCGGTGATGGTGGTCTGCGCAGAGGTTGAGATGGTGTCCATTGGACATGGGGGCGATGAGCGTGGCCCAGGGGACGGGGCTAGCGGCGAGGAAGGGGACCCTTCGGGACCGGATCCACTGTCGGAGGTAGAGCTTTGACAAGTGTGCAGTCCGTGTTTACTCTCCAAGTGCTAGTCTGCTGTCGTTTGTGCTCGTGTGCGAACTTCTGGGCCTTGAAGATGCGGTCCTCCTGACCTTGTGTGCAAAATTCAGAGCCTTGACGATGCTTTCCTCGTGAGTTTTTGTTGACAAGACCATGAGTCGTTTCGGCAGATGCGTGTGTCTGTCGTTTGGCGTTTTACTCCCGGCCGGTTGTGTTGATCTTGTCCAAGGTGGTGACGACGTCAAACAAATGCTACCAAACAATATCAACAACAGCAATTGTCTCGCATGCCATGTGTTCGAAGTCGTCGCCAGTTTGCTCTGCTGGCACAACAACCCCCCGCGATGTTTGCCACCGGGGCTGGGTTTTCGTCGCTTGGCAGCGATGTTGTAAAACAACCCGATCACTTGGTGAGCTCGGCAACCAGGTTACCGTTTTTTTTTCGCGGTAACGACGAATGGTGGTCGAGTCAATTATGTTGTGCGGGGTCGAGAACCGTCACCCCCGCGCAAGGGGGATGATCGCACCACGTTGTGTTAGAATGGTCTAGCACCCTCAGGTAGTTACAAAGTGCTTCCACCTGTCTCAGATGTGAGAGCACCAGAAATAAACTAAGTCACATCATCCGTACTCAAGGAAGTAAGCGCAAGATGCCGAACACCCTTGCAGGATGCAGCGCACCCTTCATGCGACTCGCCGAATACCTCACGGCGCTTCGCGCTTGGTGATGTGAGAGCCTGGTCCGGTGAGAACCCGGCTTGCTCCGTCCCGGCTTTGTAGGGATGCGAGGCCAATGGTCTAACGACTACGGCATGCACGACTGTGCATACCCCCCCCCCCCCTCTCGGACATGTTGCCCCCGTCGTCGATGGTCATTTTGTCCCTTTTCCACCCTTGTCTCTTCTCGCTGTGGACCATCCTCCTCGGGTGTGTTTGTGCTGCGGCAGGGCTCGTCGATGGTGGACGTGTCACGCCCTCTGGGGGAGCTGTGGGTGTTGCTGGCTAGGGTCGACGGGCTCTGCGGCCGCATGCTCGGACGGGCGGTTGCCAAGGGTTTCGACGACGTCCGCGCATGGGTGTGCTGCCTAGTGAGTTGGGCGAAGGGGGGGGGGCGTACTCTTATGTTTTGCATGCCTTAGCGGTTAGACCATTGACCACGCGTCCTCGAGAGGACGGAGCATTGTTCCCACAGGACCGATCACTGATTGCCAATCGTTCCTTTCTACTTTGCCAAAGGTGGCTCAAAAATGTCTTCCCTAGTCTGTCTATCCTAACGATATTCCTTTTNATGAACACGGTCTTCGCATTCGAACCCGCAATCACATTTGAACTTGTCGTCTTCGTCGTCTACCGTCCTATGTCTTCGTCGACGTTCTCGAAGGCCCATGTCCCCGGTCCTAAATTTGACCTGAAGCTTTGTTCCTGCATCCATTGGTCCATGTAGGTAGTCCTTGAACCCTATTCCTTCCTTCAACATTCCGTACACTTCTAGACCCGCCTTATCCTTGGATTCTTTCCTCAGATTCTGTTCTTCTCTCGGCACAAGCAGCAGATATCTTCTCCTTGAACCCCTGTAGACCCTCTGTTTCCAGCGTTTCATCTTCGTCGATGTCGAGCCCCTTCCATTCGTCCTCTACAACCTTGACCCATTCCGTGGTTTGTCTACCCCTCTTTTTGTTTGCCCACTTCGCCTCCCATACAATTCTCGGCAACCTCTCCCATCCCGCACATGCGATACTGTAATGTCAGCTTCCTCGCGTCTCTACCCGACCGTAGGGATTGGATCCCCAATTCTTCCCTGACGGCTGCATTACTTGTGCGCTTGGAGCATCCTAGGATGGTTTTCGCTGCTTTCATCTGCGCCGCCTCGAGTTCTTTCACTACCTTCTTATTTCCTTCCCATACTTCTCTGGCGTACTCTAGCGGCCGTACGATTACGCTCTTCAAAACCATCAATTTGATGCGTGTATCGAGGTGCCGGTTTGCGAGTATTGGGTGCAGTTCCCTGCTCTTGCTTTGCCCTTTTCCGCTCCCTTGGACATTTGTGCATTCCACAAGCAGTCTTTTGCGATCTCTACTCCTAGGTGTGTGTACTGGTCCACTACTGCAATCTCCTCGATCCCCACTTCCATCTATGTTCTACTGGTTCCTCCTTGTTCTCGTTGCATACCATGACGGCACTCTTCTGAACGTTGGTTGACAATCTCCACTTATCAGTAAACTTCTTCGCCGGGTCAATTTGCAGTTGCAGTCCCTCAGGGGTGTCCGACATACCGACAAAAATCATCCGCAAACAGCATTCCTGAAACCGACGTTTCCGTGTCCCCTACTTTTACTCCCTTCCGGGCTGGGGGCGGGGGGTGGGGGAAATCTGGGCGTACTCGTTCGCTGTTGGCCTAGAGTAGTTAAGCCCTTGACCGTGAGTCCACCTTCCGATAGTGATGAACACCATTCAAACCTAACGTATTGCCCAACGATTCGGTGGGGGCGGGCGGTACGATTCCAGTGGCCTCGATTCCGTCATCAATGTGTGCGCGCGCTACACAGGCGCCCGCGCGTGCATGAGGTGGGTAGGGAGGGCGAGGCGGTGGCGGAGGCGATTTTTTGGGCAATTTTCGCTCGCCATGAGACGCTCCCTCCTTCGCAGTACCTGTTTCGTCGCCATACTACTGTTCTATGTACGCTTCGTGTAGCATGCATGCATGGCAGCGCTACAAAGAATAGCTGTAGGGGGCTTTCTTCGTATGTTGGGCTTGCTGGGCTTGTTATCGGGGTGTAACGATGGACGTGACATGTACATGATGTTTCCGTGGCCATCGTTTTCGTTCTGTGGATGCAGGTCGTGCTCGGGCCCGTCGTGCGCGCGGACGGCACGGGTCGGCAGGGGCAGGGGGGCACCACGGGAAGCTTGCCGTTGGAATCGGCTTCTGAACGGTTGCAGACGCTTCTCAAGGTACTGGCGAGGGGGGGTTGTTAGAGTTGAAGAGTGCTTATAGTTAGACCTGGAGTGTTACGGTTGGACAAGGGGTTGGTTGATGAGGCATGAAGCGGGGGGGTAGAGGATAGCTGAAGCGATTTTTTTTTCTGCCGTGTTTGTGATTGATGTGTTGTGTGTTGGAGCAGCACTTTCGTCGGATGAGGCGGGGAAGCACACCCCCCAAGTGTATGTACATCGATCGCGGTCTAACGCAGCACCTTTTGAGTGAGACTTAAGACAAACAGCAATTGTTTCCCCCTCTACCTTGCCCCCCACCTCCCCTGAACCACGAACAACAGCATGTCTCAAGAGGCTGCTCTGTGTGCGCGAGCGGGCATGTTCCTCCGTCCCAGTCGTTATACAGAAGCACTGCCAATGGCCAATTGTCACACTACCACAAGACACGCAGTACACAGAGTATGCCCCACTCCCGCCGCACGCGATAAAAGGAGTATAACCCCGCCCCCCCCGCCTCCCCCG
>CACKRE030004990.1:43526-57590 GCA_902602495.3 Ectocarpus sp. CCAP 1310/34 | reverse complement strand
CCCCCCCCCCCCCCCCTGTTTAGGTCGTTGATTACCACTAAGTGTGTTTGTTTTTGTACTTGGTGGTCGAGGTCATCAATGCCAAACCGGACTGGACCCATCTTTCCGTTCCACAAATTTCCGATACCATTTACCCTCATATTTTGTTTTTCTCCTGAAGCAGGGGATGTTTTCGGGCGTCTCCCGGAAAGGGGCACGCGTGTTGATCCGCGTACAGGAGAACCTCGCGCGAGACCATATGTGTATCGTCCGATTAGGTTTTCGATACGACGGGCCGCCGACGGATGGATTGATTGCAGGCGGCAACAACAACAACAACAACAACACATTGCAGCAACCAACCGCCACCAACACCAACTTTATGGCACACCCGGTGCTGCTGCAACAACAGCAACAGCAACAACAAACACCAACTTTATGGCACACCCGCTACCCCGAACACTTAACGTAACAGACGCGATCCGGTCCCTACACGGCTCGGGGGGAGCCATCGCCATGCTGGTGCTGCACGACCGCGTCCTGACGACGAAGCCCTTCCCCCCGGACGCGGCGCGGGATAGCGGCGAGTACGGAGAAGAGGAGCTTGACGAAGAGGAGGCGTGGAGCGGCATGAAGCCGGTTCAGGCGGTCGGCTTCCGGTCGGAGGTGACCGAGAGCAGCGACGGAGAGGTGAGATCTTTATCTAGGGGTTAAAATGGGTTACAGAAGACGCCACCGTTGAACTCCTCTGATTGGCCCAGTGCTCGTGGTGTGTGACCCAAGAGCGACGTAAAGGTATTCGTGTGGGACTTAAAAAAAAAACACTGAGCGCCTGCTGCTGTTGTGGTCAAGTTGTTTCAGTTTCGATGTTTTTCGGAGCCTCGAGCTCTTAACTCTCATTCGAGCGGTGGCGCTTTCTGTGGATTGAGGACTTGTTTCGGGGTGTGCAGGCTAAGACGGAAGGGGTTGTGGAGGTATCACCCCAAGAGAAGGACGCAGCATGTTCTTGTTCGGACAAGTTTTCTGTTTCGCCGTCATTCCGGTGGATTTTTGCGCGTGCGATACGCTGCAAATACCAACAGGGCGGGATGGGACGGGATGGGACAGGAGGTGCATGAAAGCGAGGAGAGCGAAGGAGAAAATATGCAAGAGAGTGTTGGAGTGGTGGATACCACAGCAGTCCACCTTTTGGGGATAGGATGGAAGCCGTATCCCACAACATGTACCGCACTACACCTTCATGGGTATAGGATGGAAGTCGCTCCCAGAACATGCACCGCGTCACACCTTCATGGGGATAAGATGGAAGGCGTATCCCACAACATATTCCGCAATTCACCTTCATGGGGATAGGAGGGAAGTCGTTCCCAGAACATGTACCACGTTACACCTTTAACGGGGATGGGATGGGATGGGAGTCGCATCCCACAACATGTACCGCGTTTACACACTTCATGGGGATAGGATGAAAGTTGTATCTCAGAACATGTACCACGTTACACCTTTACGAGGATGGGATGGGATGGGAGTCGCATCCCACAACATGTACCGCGTTTACACACTTCATGGGGATAGGATGAAAGTTGTATCTCAGAACATGTACCACGTTACACCTTTACGAGGATGGGATGGGATGGGAGTCGCATCCCACAACATGTACCGCGTTTACACACTTCATGGGGATAGGATGAAAGTTGTATCTCAGAACATGTACCACGTTACACCTTTACGAGGATGGGATGGGATGGGAGTCGCATCCCACAACATGTACCGCGTTTACACACTTCATGGGGATAGGATGAAAGTTGTATCTCAGAACATAAAAACGGTGATAAAGCTGGGTGGCGATCCTTGCAGCACGACCCGACCTACGAGGGACGGCCGAAATCAAAGACAGAACCTGGCGCGCGGCATCGAAAGTCTACGCACCACCGACAAATGCCGCTGTTTACCAAGGAAAGCCCTGCTGCAGGCAGACGCCAGTTTCGATGCGATCTAAGGCGGACACTAATTACCGTTTGATCCCGACCCCTCCTCCCCGTGTATACCCACGCGATTAAGATCCTTCGTGCACGTGTTCAGCCCACCGACGGGCAAGAGAAGTGGATTGAGTTGGGGGAGATGGAGCTGGACCTACTGGAGCTGGCAAATCGGTCGTTGTCGTTGGCGGAGATGATGGAGGAGGTCGTCGAAGAACGACTAAGCCGGCGAGAAGAAGACGATGAAGAGGAGGGGGGTTACGGTGGGGAGGAAGATGGCGTCGGCCCTGACGGGGAGGACATGGAGGGGCTGGCGATAGAGGCGGTACGGGAGGAGGTGCTGGGAGGGTTGCGGTCGCTCTACCAAAATCGCCTCGTTGCGTTCGAGGACTGAAACTGACGGGACGAAAAAGATGAAATGCGCTGGGTTCGCTCTTGAGTGGTGGGTATTAACGAGGTTGCTTTCGATTGTCGTGTAGCATCTGCGCGATCTACTATTTAATGCAGAGGGCGATCCCGTGAGCGAGAGGAGTTTTGGGGGAAACAGCAGGTTTTGCACTGGCAAAGCCATTTTGTAGAACTAGGGTACATGCAGTCTCGAGGCGCATAGATTGCGTGGATATCAATTGAAACAAAACAGAAATTCATAGTGGGAGATTGCGGTTGTCTCGATCGCCCTTCCAGCGCCGAAAACGACACACGGGTTTCTTTCGCGTTCAAATATCGTTCAGTGCGCTCGCCCCCCGAAAATCGCACGCATGTGCCTCTGAACACGCCCGCTGGCGCGTCTTCCGTGTGTATTCCACGTAGCATAGTGATGCTCAAGCCCGTGCCTCTCGGCTCTCCTTGTCGTGTTCTCTAGCCCACGCCGCTCAACCACGCAAATTCACGCACAAACGAACGAGGGTTTACTCTCTTTTTTTTTTGTTGTCTTCACTTCAGAAATCAGCCCTCACAGCACTTGTATTGTGCCGTTCACTCCAACCCGTGATCACACAGAAAGGCTCCTCTTCTTGGGGATCCCTACCCACACCACACCTCCTCTGCGGTACTTTGCTCTCGATTTTTTATGCGAGAAGAGGGCAGCACTCTCTTTCTTTCGTCTGTGCCCACACAAACTAGCGCTTTCCACCTAGGCCAGGAACGGAAGCGCGAGAAGCACTCAGTTTGCAATAACGGCTCGCTTACGCCGGGATGCCAACCCCTCGCCCTCTGGGCCACCAGAAGGTTTTCGGGGATACCAACTAGACTCTTGGTGGGCATTTATTAAACCGATAGCTTTCATCACAGCCTAAACCAAATGCGCGAATACACGTTGTTGCGGTAATATACAACCCAGTCGCGTCTGCAATCGATTCCTCTGTGAAACATTTTCGTCGGACCGGCCCCTGTTCGAATAGAAAAGAAGGACTGGCTGCGGGAGGCATACTTAAACTAACCTTGAAGATCTGAGTGTTCCGACACTCGTGTACGCTTCGGGTACTGAAGTGCAACTTTCGCACAAATATTCAAATATCTGAGAACTTTGTTAAGCGAGAAAAAGCAAGTCGCAGGTCTGTTGCCTTCTTTCAGCCCCCGCCCAGTCTCACATGAAAACCACGTCACAGATGAGCGACAGCGTCTTCCGTGGTAGGTAGCCTGTCAGGCACGTCGCCCTTTCGACGCCGCCATCTACTTTTGTTGAGCGAGAGAAAAGTCTACCTCAAGTTGAATGCCACTCCCATGCGCCAGCGACCCGCGTCGCAAAATAGTGTATGCGTTCGTGGAAGGCGTCGTCAGTGTACCGAGTCCGGGCGCCGCGTGCCCTCGACGTCCGCCTTGGCAGAAGTATGCATGGCGACGTCCGGGTGGGTGTCGGCGACCAACATGAGGGTAGGGAGGCCACCAAAGATACAAGCGCAGATAACATTTTACCTATAGAAATGAAAGTGTGTCTAACGGGCGCACAAAAAACGTTCAAATCAATCCGACACCTAACCCCCTCCCCCACCCCCGGGAGGGGTGTGAAAAAAGTTTTATTTTTATGGATTTTTGCTTGACAGGCTTTCTCGGCTTTCTCCCTCTCCATTCCGTGTGCTTGCGTGTGGTGGTGTTGACGGCACGATGTGCACGCAGGACCTTGCTCAGGAAGGTGTAGATTGCTATCACCTGAGCCGAACTATGTCTCTGACTAGACGTTAGTTCATCGGTCGCGGGTTCGAGCCCCGGCATAAGAGCAAAATATTATTTCGATTTATTTATCATTTTTTCGCTGGTTTTGCTTGGCCCAAAGTGGCAGCTCGGTTTTCCTTTGCCCCATTTCGAGTTGAAAAAGTCTATATAAAAAAAAAAACGTTGTTGAAATAGAAGGCCCGAATGCCAGCAGAAAAATCACCAAAATAATTTGACCAAAATATGTAAGTCTTGCCCCATACGAGCACGTTGAAACAAGGGTCATTTTTCCTTCGTTAAATTTGGGAACAATCCTGATCTATCCCCCGTTATCCCCCGGGGGGGATGATTACGACCTATCTATCCCCTTTTTTTAAGGGGTGCATATCACATTCATTCATAATGTGTGTGTTGTAGGAGTATTGCTGTGAACTGAACGTATTCCGGTCTATAATCATGTCTCACATATCGAACTCCATATAAATGTCCCTTGTATCATTCCGGTAAACCTCAAATAAATGTCCCACTGTAATGGTATAGACACGCGTAGCAATCCCTGAAGACCCTGGTGAAGACTCACATACATGTTGATTCATCTCCTTGGATAGCAGTGCATGCTTATTCCTTGCTCTCTGTGGTAGACTGAGCATGTTGGGGCAGACCAGCTCCCTCTAACAGGGGCTACAAAGGTCGGTCATGTCCCCTGCTTTATCCTTGAATCGGGAGTTACATCTCTCGCACCTTTCCTCTGGGCATTAGCCCGCACTACCGTTGGTACTTTCCTACACATTCAAGTCCCACATCACTAGCCCACCCTGGAGGTTCTCATACGCAGATACGCATATCTCGGAACTTGACAGTTACTTGTCGAATCCCAAATGAAAGTATCGAGGATGCGGAGCTCCAAAATACCACAATCCACCCTCCCACACCTCTCACTCGATGAGTCGCAAGACCATCGTTTGACCTAAAAAAAAAAGAAGGTACAGGAAGGAATAAACTGGGGCTGACAGAGAGGAAACCAACGGGAGAGCCGCAACAGGCGAAGGCTACAAATACCATAACAGGTCGGAACCCAAAAGAATGGGGAAAAGAGGACACGAAAGAAACGAAGAAAATAAGCGTCGCCGGAGCGACGAAGAGGAACGAACGTCGTCGGAACGACGAAAAACAGGAAGGTCGTCGCAACGACGAAAAAAAGGAAAATCGTCGGAACGACGAAAAACAAGAACGTCGTCGGAACGAGGAAAAGGCTTGTATCGACAAAACGATAAGATACGCCAAACAATCACCACGGTAGGTAGCGTGAGAGCGACAACAAAGGTCACGAAACACCTACAGTCCGCAACTCTAAGACAAACGTACATCGAAAACGTTCGAAAGCACCACAACGTACCAAAAAGGCCGGAACCAAACGTACGTTTCGGAAGCGAAGCAAAGAAAAAAAGGGGTCGTGACACCAAACAATAGCTGGCAAAACCTCGGCAGGGAACAGAGAAAGCTCGACCTGGCGGACTATTGAAGCCAAAAGAAAAAAAGGAGAAAACGAAAACAAATAAATAATGCTATTGAAAGAGCAACAGAAGGTAAAATCAACCAAGCACGCCATCTTAGTGGGAGCGCACGAAGTCATCGGGCAACGAGTCCTTCACTCCGCCGCCACGCGACATGTCGATGTTGCGAAGAATACCCTTGAAAAGGGCGCTGCCGCTGTGAGCTTGGAGGCACGATCCGGAGACGGCGGTTTCGACAGTGGGGTAGCAAACATCAGGAAGGGCGAGCTTGACAGGTCCAGGGTCGTCCAAGAAGAGGCCGACGTAGAAGAAGTTGGACGGTAGAGGTGGTCCAGAAATCTTGCCCAACCACCAAAATCCATCGTGTGCTTTGTACCAGAAGAAGGCTCCAGCAGGCAGCGGAGTATTGACGAAACGACGGTCCCATGTTGAACGAGGGACGAGCGAGTAGCCCGAGGGTAAAGATCGCTCTTCTTTAGCGCGCCCCAATTCAAGGGTGGCCGCACCAATACGCATCGCCCGATATCGGCGATTCGTTTGGCGGTGTTCATCAGGCTGTGGTGGCCTCGAGCGTGTGGATACTCAAGAACCGTCATCGGCAAGCGCGGCAGGCGGTTCATATGCACCTCGCTGGGCGCCAAACCAGTAGGGGCACTAACCGAATTATTGTAGGCAAACTCAACGTGCGGCAGATGAATGTCCCAATCATCTTGCCTCTCGTTGACGACCGTAGCCAACATCTGAGCCATAGTGTGATTGACACGCTCCACGCTCCCATTGCCGTTGGGATGGTAAGAGCTAGTAGCCACTATACGAATGGCCAGACGGGCGTACACAGCCTGGGACAGTTTAGAACAAAGCTGAGAGCCGTTGTCAGACAAGAGACTCAAAGGGCAACCCTACAAAGGAACATGCCGATTGACAAGGATGTCAGCGGTGCCTTCGGCGGTGAATTTTGCAGCCGTAACCACGTACACATCAGCACGGCGGCTGAAATGATCGGTGGAAAGCAGAATATATATATATATATATGTGTTTCCACGCGGTGTCAACGGGAGGGGACCGAAAAATCGACGCTCACCGACACACCAGGGCCCGAAGGCAGTGGAAGGCACAATGTAGGCTATCGACGCGTCTGACGAGACGATTTGCGGGCTTGGCATCGCAAACAATGCCACACCCACCACTTCATACAAACACGCATGCCAACCCACCAATAGAAACGTTCCAGCATGCGAAGCGTGCGGGCTGCACCGAGGTGGCAGGACGCATCAGCGTGACAAGCTGGCATGATCCATGGACGCATGAGCATGGGCACATAAATCCGAATGGGTTCATAGTTGGAGAGGCGAGCAGCACGCCCGCCAGGACGTGTGGTCGTAGACGACGGGGGCGCTGTTTGCTTGCGAACAAGCAAGATCAAACCATCGTCGTCAACATGAAGCCAGCCTGTGCTAGACAGGTCTCGAATCTCCGATAGGGAAGGTCGACGAGCGGACGGAAGATGATCTATGAAATCCGAAGGGAGGGCCGAAGGCTGACCCAGAAGGATGAAACGAAGTGCTGCATCACACACAGGTTCGTTACGATGCTCGCGAGTCCAATCAACATGCGAGAAACGTGTGACAGACGCCCTGCTGAAGGCTAAATCCGCCGAGAATGTAAAGCCGCCTCGACAAAAGAGGGGACCGATTCTTGGGACGTCAAGTGCAACCCATCCGAAGGTAGAGCAGCAGTGGAGATCGAAGGCAAAGTCGCACGAGCGGTTGACACCAAACGCGGCAAGGACTCCGAAGAGTCAGGGGCAGCAGATGACTGCAGAGTCAGAGCAACCGAAGTTACAGGAGGCGTCGGAGACGCAAAATCCACTCCATGAGCTCGAGGCGCGGAGGGATCCGGGGATAGACCGCCAGTACCAGGAGTCGAAACTAAACTGGACGAAACTGGGGTCGTCGATAAGGTTGGGGACGCCGTCGGAGACCGTCGAGACGGCCGCGGCGAAGCGGAGATCCGTGTGGAAGGCAGGGGAGGCAAGTCGTCAGAAAGCCCATACCTGACCGGTGGGAGTGGCGTACCTGCCACAACCACCGTACGGCGACGAGTCCGCGTGGAAATCACTTGACTAGGGTCGAGGGCCCGTCGTGGCGTGGCGGTCGGCGAGACGGCCGGCGGAGACTCGGACTCGAACGCCACAACATCTTCCACAGGCGGGTGCAGTGAGCCAGACCAAACAGGGGGAGGCCGCTGACGCAGTCTTGAAGGAAGCAACTCGCGGAGCTTCTTGGATGGCCAGGGGGCGACGTTCCAGATGCCAGGTGGAGACGAAAGGCCTGACGGCGAAAGACGTGGGCCATGCCGACGGAAGTCGACGAAGTCAGTCGTAGCGGGGGCAAGCCCACCCAAGACCGAAGTCGGGGAAGTTGGAACGAGCCCACCAAAGCCAACAACCGCGGCGCGATGGCCAGAACGCGCAAGGCCACAAGAACGGATGAAGAACACGCTCTCCTCATCGTCATCTGGTGCCAAGCGACTGCGACCAGATCGGTCGCATTCCGCCGCATCGATCGGTATGCAAGAGAGAAAATCAGCGTTGCCACTCGCGGAACCCTTGCGATACTCGAGAGTGAAATTCTAGGCGGTGAGAAATTCGAGCCAACGCTGAACGCGGGCATTGTTCTCCCTCACCTTGGCAAAATGCTCAAGAGATTTGTGGTTGGTAAAATGCGAAGTTTTTTACCCCACAAGAAACCACGAATCGTTTGATGCACCACACGACGCTACCCGCCTCGAGGTCGAGGGAAGTCCAATGACGTTCGGAGTTCAAAGTAGCTAGGCTGATAGAAACGATGGGCCGGGTGGAGCCATCCGGTTCTGTTCTTGTTCAAGAGTCCTACCGAACCCATCGCGACTAGTATCACAGCAGTAGCGGCGAAAAGGTCGTGAGCCGTCCGAAACGGCATCCCGATCCGGATGAACCAAGACAGGAGGGTTGGTCAACTCACACAGCAGGACGCGAACAGCTTGCTCCATGGAAGGGGTGAAGACAAACTTCGCCTGTTTTTTTAGGAGAGCTGTCAGAGGCCGAATGCGTGTAGCCATGTTGGGAAGGAACTTGCGATAGTAGCTGAAACCGCCGAGAAGAGAATTGAGTCGTTTGACATGCTTAGGCATAGGCATTTTGGTGAGGGCCGCAACCTTGGCACCATTAGGCCTAACTCTGTCGGGAGAGATGGTGTGGCCGAGGACGTCCGCCTCTGTAGCGCCGATGGTGGCCTTCGGTGGGGTAAGTTTCAAGTTGTGTGTACGCAAACGTTTAAACAGAGTGCGCATGGTATCAAAATGAGAAGCAGGAGTGTCGTCGATAACGATCAAATCATCCAAGTACGATGCAACACCGCGGCGATTTTTGATGACTTCGTTGACGACCTTCCAAAACCACCCAGAAGCAGCAGAACTGCCTTGAGGCAGCGTCAACCACTCGAAAAGCCCATAAGACGTCACGAACGCCGTCAAAGGGATTGTATCGCGGTGGACCGTGACTTGGTAGAACGAAGATTTCATGTCAAGGAGGAAGAAATTCGCCCTATCAACAACTTGTCCAAAGTATCATCAACTCGAGGAATCGGAACCTGACTCAAAGCACAAAGCTTTCTAAGCTTGCAATAGTTGAAAGTGATGCGAACATAACCAAATTTCTTCGGTATTACTACCAAAGGACTCGAATAGGGCGAAGTCGAATGTTGGATCAGACCAACCGCAAGATATTGGTCAAGGATCGCGTCAACTTGTTTCGCCACCGGGGGGTTAACGCGGTGTGGACGAGACGTGACGGGTGCACTGCCGGGAGGAACTGTAAGCTTGAAAGGAAGAAGCGAACAAGATCCAAAGTCGGATGGGCAACTCGAGAAGTCATCATGATATTCGCGCAGGACGTTACTAAGCGCAGTGATGACTACAGGAGTCCAACCCGGACCGTGGAGATCAACAGGAATCTCACCGAGATGGCAGGGGAGCTATCCCACACGCGGGGAAAACCCTGACGCTATTCAGGCGTCAAAGGAGAAGGCCCAGCGGAACCGAGGCCGTCGTTGTCGTTTGAGGACGACGTGGGGCGCTCGTGGAGGTTATACACGAAGGGGTCAGCAATGGGATGCATGGCAGACGAATCAATGCCATCTGTCGAAACAGGATCCTAAACCCAATCGCCCGAAGGCGCGGTGGAAGCTTGAGCCGCAGTTTGAAGGCCGTCGCTCAAACTGTGGAGCGACACAGCGCTAAGGGGCACTTTGAGCAGGGGAGCCGAAGCTGTACCCAAAATGTCGTCTGGGTCGAGGGAAGAGTTGCCCGCGAGCGGGATTCGTTGACAACCATTTTGCACGAAATGTTCCTCGGAAGAAAACATAGCGCATTGTGGGAGCATGTCCACTACATAGTAACCGACGAGAGCTGGGGAGCCATCGCTGCGAACCAAATTAACCGGAATGAGGCCCATGCTCGGGGTGAAGTGATACGGAATGTTTCCCGGCATAGCGAAGTTGGTAGTTACCATCTGTGGAACGCAAATCGAGATCAAACGCGGTGGCACCGCACCTTTTGTGATGAGCCAGGGTAAGCTCGCCAAAAACACGGTTACCAGGGCGTTTCGCACGCAAAGTGCCGTAAGAACGGTCGCTAAACCGCATCCAACTGTTTCTGCCGAGGAACACGTCGCGATGCATAACACCATCTGGAACAACGTACCCCCCGTGTGCGAGAGAGGAAGTAGGAAGACTCTTACGGAGGAACTGGACACTCAAACGGACAATAGTCGAAGTTTGAAGCGGCGCAGATTTGCCGATACCACCCCAACGGCGAGGTTGGGTTTGTTCCTCTGATAACGATAAAGCAGCCGAAGTCGCTTTCATTGAATCCCACGTGTGAGCACTAATAACAGACCGCGGGGAACCGGTGTCCAAAAGTGCAACACATCCAAGTTAAACAGAGGCCAAACCACTGTGAACGAGGATTTTGGTAGTGAAGAATCGCCATCGATGGTAACAACGCGACCAACCAAATCCGGACCTTGCTCCGGGAGGGAAGAAGAGGACGAGAATGATGGGGTGCACCCAGGAGACACGGCCCAAACAGCGGTGTCATGATCCGATGGAACATTCGGAGCGTATTGCGAAAATGACGCGAATCGTTCGGTCGACGGAGGGCGCGAAGCTGTCCGAAGGCGCTGGTGGGTGGAAGGGTCAACTTCGTACACCGCGTGATGAAGAGATGACGACGGAACGTGATCCGTAGTAGACAGCAAACGGGAGCTGCGTTCGGGGGGCGGGGCATTGCGTCGTAAAAGGCTGCGAACTCGTTGCAGGGCGTCGCTCTACAAATTGAGACCGCGCCACTGAGACGTGAAGCGAGCGTCAGGATCATCGACCTGAAGGCCAATGCCCCAAGGACGGTCGAAGGGACTGGTTTCTGCAAGGATTTGGTCACCAGATCCGAAGAGATGATCTCGAAACTCGGAGTTTCGACTAATTTTTGCGTAGGAGCCAGTGAGCACCATACTTTCACGCTCTCGTTCCCAAATAGGTTGGTCGAAACCACGGACCTCGCGGCAAAAATTCTTGTGTAAGGCGGGATTGGACACGCGCATGATGTTCTGTAAAGGGCTGTGGTCTTCGAAGATACGAGCTGTCAGCGAAGAACTGCTCAGCACACAAGTAAACGACTCCATCGACCACCAGAGTCGAGGGAGTCCTTGGGAAAAGGGGCAGGGGGGGGTTAACAGGGAAGTGGGAATTTATTCCGACTGGCCAACCACAACAACATCGTTCCTGGAAACAATTTTGGCCTCCCAGATTCCTCCTTATGGGTGAGATTACGCCACATCATGTTTTATATGAACAGTAAAGGGGTGCACGAAAAATGTTATTCCTCACACCCAGGGCGCAATTTGAGAATATTTTTGTGTTCCCTTTTGTTTTTGTACCCTTTTTTCATCGTACGATACGGGTCTGGAGAAAAAAATCTGGTCGAGGCTCAGTTTCTTCTTTAAACTACACTGTCGAGCACATGTTGTCAAACCTTGTAGAGTATAGAAAAAAAATCTGTGACATCCCAAAGGAAAATCGTACGGGTCGATTACACGATGTTCACTCATTCATTCTTGCCCATGACAATCATTGGTAGGGCTTTCGGATTCCCAAGTTCCGGTGTGAAACCGAGTCCTGACTCCGACATGCGTGTCTTTCTGGTTTGATCGAATCAGAAGCATGACATCGCAGGGTGTGCGTTATCATACGACTTAAGGAATGCCGAGCCCCCGCGGGTAGGCGTTTCTCTGCGTCTACCGATCTAAATGACGTTCTCGATGAGTTGTGGGTCGTGCCAACACAAAATGGGAATGAATGTCTTCGTAGGGCAAACGAAACCCTTTAGATAGAGTTTGACCTGTGAAGCAGATTTGGCCTATTCTGCTCCACCGGCCTTTGAGTAACTGAGCCCCAGTGGATGGGCGTTTCTCCACACCCACTAGTCCGATTGGGGTGCCCGATGGCTTGTATGGTAGCTGTGAGCTGTGTCAACACACTGCAAGTCTTCGTAGGCTAAACGATGCCCTGTAGACCGAGATTGGCGTTGTGGAGCGGGTTTAGCTTATCTGCTCCACCGCCCTTTGAGCCACTGAGCCCGCGATGGTGGGCGCTTCTCCGCACCCACTAGTCCGATTGGGGTGCCCGATGGCTTCTATGATAGCTGTGAGCCGTGCAAGTATGGTATGTTCAGGGTCAGGCGTATTTCAGCTATCTGACGAGAGGTGTTCGGGGCTATTAACATTTATCCCCCCTCGCCCCTTCCCGGTGTCTGCCATCGGGGTTGGTTGGGTTATCGTCGCTTGGCAAGGACGTTGTGAAGCAAGCCCCCCCCTCGGTGTTTGCCATCGGGGTTGGGTCTTCGTCACTTGGCAACGACGTTGTAAAACAAGCCGATTCACTCGTGAACTCGGCAACCAGTTATTACCGTTTTTTTTGCCTCTGTTTTGTTATTGCGGTAACCATAATGAATGGTGGTCGAGTAGATCATGATGTGCGGGGTCGAGAACCCTCTCACTCCGTGCAAGGGGGATGATCGCACCACGTTGTGTCAACATGGTCAAGCACCCTCGAGGCAGTTACACAGTGCTTACAACTGTCTCCGGAAGTGGAAGCACCAGAAAATGAATGAAGTCATACGCAGCTGTCACCCGTACGCAAGGAAGTAAGCACACCTTAGCAGGATGCAGCTCACCCTTCATGCAACTCGCCGAATACCTCACGGTGCTTCGCGCTGGGTGATGTGAGAGCCTGGTCCGGTGAGAACCCGGCGTGCTCCGTCCCGGCTTTATAGGAATGCGAGGTCAATGGTCTAACGACTACAGCATGCACGACTATGAGTACCCCCCTCGGTGTTTGCCATCGGGGTTGGGTTTTCGTCGCTTGGCAACGACGTTGTAAAACAAGCCAATTCACTTCGTGAACTCGGCAACCAGGATACCGTTCTTTTTACCTCCGATTTATTTTTTGCGGTAATCATGAATGGTGATCGAGTAGATCATGATGTGCGGGGTCGAGAACCCCCACTCCGCGCAAGGGGGATGATCGCACCACGTTGTGTTAAAATGGTCAAGCACCCTCGAGGCAGTTACACAGTGCTTACAACTGTCTCTGGAAGTGAAAGCACCAGAAAATAAATTAATTCATACGCAGCTGTCATCCGTACGCAAGGAAGTAAGCACAAGATGCCGAACACCCTTAGCAGGATGCAGCGCACCCTTCATGCGACTCGCCGAATATCTCACGGCGCTTCGCGCTTGGTGATGTGAGAGCCTGGTCCGGTGTGAACCCGGCGTGCTCCGTCCCGACTTTGTAGGGATGCGAGGTCAATGGTCTAACGACTACAGCATGCACGACCATGAGTACCCCCCTTGCCCCCATAGATGCTGCGGACCCCCTCTGTTGATCATATCTTTGCAGGAACATATTGGATATGGGTGACCACTAGCTTGTATGAACGGTATGGACCGTGTAAACACTATACAAAGGTATTGGGTCAAGTTGAACTGTGTGGGTGGAGTTACGAGACGATTGCCACTGCTGAGAGGCTGCGGAACCCCCTCCTTCCAGCATATCTCTGCAGTCACTGGCCCGATTCAGCTTTTAAGCAGCTTGCCAGTGGCCGATACCTAAGATGCAATAGGTTTGACGTCATTCGGAGCTCTTTGGACGGAGATCTGCTTGGTGTAGCCAACAAGAAGTTACTCCACCGGTGGAGCAAATGGCATTGCCGAAATATGTTTCTTACACTTGGCATTGGGGCAAATGCCACTAATCAAACTGGCGCCATGCTACAGTTGGATCAGAATCAACTCCCTCGGCGGATACACTCCATATTTGTGTGAGGGCATCTCTCCCTCCCCCCCC
>CACKRE030004990.1:0-21571 GCA_902602495.3 Ectocarpus sp. CCAP 1310/34 | reverse complement strand
GGGGGGGGGGGGGGGGGGGGGGGGGGGGGGGGGGGGGGGGGGGGGGGGGGGGGGGAGCTGTTGTACACTCTGCGCGGGACGCGCACCGAACAACAAGTATAATGTGGGACCAGAGAACGAGGAAAGCAACACTACACGACACCTTTGTGGAAGGAGAACCATGGGAGATGACAAAATAATATCGATCAAAGATAGGTACACGACACGCTCCGAGTTTGACGACGGGTGCATCTGCTTCCATACGCCACTCAACGAATCTAGTTTCCCAATCCAGCGTGCACTTCAACAGAGGAAGCACTAAGCCAGGTGAGACAAGCACCCCCGCCATCGATACGAAAAGAGGGGCTCGGAACCAGCACAACATGCGCCCGCCTTCTCACCACCACCCTACTGGTGTTTCTACCTCACCCGCTATGTCTTGAGGACTGGGTATGCCGCGGCTCCTGTCGCCGTCGGCCATGGCGTTGACTACCAGCTCTAGCCGCTGACGCAAATAAGAACGGGGCAGGAGGCATGGCAGGGAAACGGTGTACAGCGGTGTTGCGTTCGTTGGGTAAAAGAGGACCGTCCGTTCCGGGTCATCATGTCCGGAGCAACGAGAAGCAGGCGCATAACCAGAAAGAAACGCTGCGAAACACACGCTGAATCCTCTACGGTGTTCGCGCGTCCCATGATCTACATGTATCCCGCTCGAACGGCGAAATAATTATTGAAATGTTGCTGGGAAAGAATTGTGGTATATGTTCACAAAAGAGTTGCACAAGATATGAAGGGTAAGCAAACCACTGACTTTCTGTTTAGCGCATGAAACAGGGCAGACCCCCATCAAGCATAGCACTCAATATTTGGAGGCGGTCCGATTCTACCCCGCAAGGTAGTGCAATGGCCCTCACTTGAAAAACAGATCATCAAGAACGTGAGGGATCGGCTTTCACACTGACCTACATGTTCCCTAGGAGTTTCCCCGCAGAATATACAAAGCGCGACGGTTGAGCAAAATAGGCGGATGTGAAGTGAGGGCCATTTCTGGAACGGTACCCCGCTTCGAGTTTCAAAAAAGCGAAATGACAATTGTGTCTCTAGAAGGAGCGAAGGCAAGGAAAACAAACACTCTCACATGCAGGGCTTAACACACGGTCACACACGGTACCTGATGATCGAAGGTCGGTATGCCGAGCCGCCGCATGGACATGTGGTTGGCCCCTAGGTGCACGACGGACAGGCACAGGCACGCCGGGACGATGGCGTGGAACTCCGAGCCCAGAGACGCCGACAGCGCGACGCCCGCCCCGGTGCCCGCCATGCACGCGAGGATGGTCTGCGCGCCCGACTTGGCAGTAACGTCCGCCAGGTTTCCCTTCAAGGAGAGAACGTTGTGGATGGCCGCGCGGCTCGCCGACGCGGCTAAGAACGACACGTTCTTCCCTGTCGAGAAGGCAAACGTCCCCCGGATGATAAAGGATCGCAGAGACCAAGGGCGCGCAGGGGGTGGCCGTGGAGCTGACACGTGAGAAAAAACCAGAGCGGCTGGGGGAGGAGTCGTTTCGAGGTCCTACGCGGCGAAGTGCAGACGCAACGAACAGTATTTGCCCCCGCCGCCACACGAACGAGCGTGTATTGCATCCACGCTGAAAAACGTTACACAAGCGCGAGTGCCGCGTTCGTACGGCAAGGATCAAACCATCCCCTGCGCACACATGCTGTGGTATACATGTGTGTACACAGAGTTCCTTATTTTTTCGTACGCACGCAGCGGGCACCTACCGATGTTGGCGACGGATGCGATTGGCAAGAAGTACGCCGGAGCGAGCGGGGACAAGAGTTCCAACACCATGGAAGCGTCGAGGGAAACCGCAGCAACGATTCTCCTGGGAACATCGGCAACGGTTGCGAGCACAACCACACAGGTCAGTATCACGCGACGGCGGCACGGCAGAGGGCAACAGGACGGGATCGAAGAGGATGGGGAGGCGGGAGGATCGTGTACAATATTTCCGGAACTCCAACCCATAAGAGCGATCAACAAACACAGGCTTGTCACCCAAAAGGTTTCCTACAGCTTTGGTAACATATGTCAACTGCTGGTCGAGAACACCAGCCGAGGCGTGGCGGTCATCCAAGGTGCTACGTGTAGAGAGGAGCTCGAGTCCAAAACGATTCCCCAACCTCGTTCTCCTTTGTCAACGTGCGCTTTTGTGGTATTGGATATCTTGTACCTGGACACTGTCTCCGAACGGGAGCATCATGTCTATCCTAGCATCAAAAGGCGAAACAGCAATAGCAACAACACGGAAATTCTGAAAAATTGTTGCCCATGCCGGCCCAAAAACGAGCCAGATCGCAAAACGTTCCCCAATGGGGGCCGTTTTTGCCGGAAAATCAAGGGGGCTCATCCACTTACCACAGCTTTGGATTCGCGTCGAAACGTGTACTGACTAGACTCGAGAACGCCACCCCGCCCAGCTGTCCGAGGCCATCCTTTATCACCCAGTTCAGCGTTGCGGCTAGCGGAAGGGCGCCGACACCAACCCCCATCGCGTAGAGCTGCCAGCAGCGACGGGCAAGTGTAGAGGAGACGGCGCGGTTTTTGTGTCACGGTTCAATGATCGTGTTTTCGTGGTCGTTCTTGTTTGCAAGCGACTGCTCTCATATCAAAACGACGGGCAGTTACCGTAGTCGGTCAGGCAGATGTTGTGCTCTGCTGCTGCCCATCTCGAGGGAATGCTTCGAGCCGAACGCCAGAACCGCAACAACTACGAACCAGGGCTTGCGTTGACATCACCCCCGCAGCAGCGGAAGCCGCCATGCCCGTAAACTGCCAGCCTGCGTACGCCATGTACGGAGGGTGCACGGAGCCCGGAAACCCGCTAGGAAGCACGAGGCCCAGCATCGCCTCCGCTTTGCGGACAGCCTTCGCCTTCACGGGGGGCAGAGGGGGCGCGCGACAGACCGTGCAACGGTAACGTTGAGCAGTGGTTCCTACTGTAGAAGATGCTCCAACACACAGCAGGCAGGCGTGGGAAGTGGGGGTGGTACTGTAGCGCGTGCGTCTCGACGGTGTTCAACTGTTTCATTCTCCGACCAACAGGGGAGCGGGATAGACTGTCTGACTGGGACTGAATCCGCTATCTGGTTTGCCTGGCGAAGTCAAGCGTGTACTGGTTGAGTAGAACAACACCGCTGCCCCGTTCTCAGGTCACGCGGAGTCCGCTGCACGGCCACTCGGCGCCCATCCAACCCAAGACTTACCTGAACGGCCTCAAATTCCATATCGTAAACTGCTGTGTTGGCAACTATGGCAATACGACCGACAAGGTTAGACTGAGCGCCCCCAATACGAAGAGCCGAAAGCAACAGCAACGGCAACAGCAGACGAGTCTAGTCGTGTATGTGGTGAGAGTGATATTCTAGATCGTTCCGCTTGACCCACCTCGATGCGAAGTGGCGGACGGGGTTCCGCGACAAACCCCACGCAGCTCGCTTCCCCCGCATTATCTTCGGCCCAGTAGCGCCGCTTGCACCTCACGTCGCCCGCGTCAGCCTCTGACACCCCAAAAACGAGTGTTGTCGATGCAGAACTATCACTACCAGCACTACTCTGAGTTGATTCGGTGGCTGCAACACCACCACCACCACCAGTAGCAGCAGCAGCAGCAGCAGCAGCAGCAGGAGCGGCAGCAGCAGGAGCGGCACAACTCGCCTTGCTCAACCGGATCGTCTCGGCGGGGTCGGCGGCAGGCGGTGGTTGTCCACCAGAACAGTCACTGCTGCCGCTGGCGTCAGCCACATCTGCTGGTACGGTCGCTGCTCTTCTTGCTGCGCTAGACGGCTTGGCGGGAGATGTAGCTGGCCACCGCAAGATGGAGACGCGCCCATGCCAGGTGGGTTGTCGTATGCACATGGCTCTTCGAAACATGAGTCTCGTGTTCCGCGAGCTTCAGCCCTATGCTCTTAAGGTAGACGCCGTGCCAGAGAGATGTAAAGTCTGGAGTCTTGCTCAATCAGATAACTTAGTACCCGTAGCGCCTGCCTCCTCCCTCCTCCTTTCCCCACAGCACCTACCGGCCTCGCCAGCAATCGCTCTTGCTTCGAGCCAGCGAGGCAGAGCGGCTGATGTGTAGACTATATATCCTCTGGCAAGTGTTCAACGACTCCCCACCGACCGAAATCTTAAGCAAGTCGCTCTCGTTCCCTGTCTTCACACGGCGCGTGCACACAGCGGTGCACACCGAATCAGAACATGGCCACGGATGTGTGTTGGGTGGAAAACGAGCTTCAGCGACGGGGACAGCTTCGCTTTGTTGGAGTGCTTCGAGCGAGCGGCCGGATTCCGGGGTTTTCAACGAGGTTCGCGAAGCGTGTAAATAAGCGGTTCAGGTTCCGCCCTTCGGGACAATTGATGCGGCCCAACAATGCAAGGGCACAAGCAGGTCCGCGGGTTCTTCAGAACCACACGCAACGCGTAACGCGAAACACCTGCGCCACTCCCCTGCCACAAGAGATTCATGGATGCTCCTACAGATGAAACGACTGCAGGATCTCCTCCTCGCGGCCATGAGGTGGACCAGGTGAGATTTCAGGACGGCGGCTGCGGGGGAACTTTTTAGATGGTTCTCACTGTTGGTTTGAGGAGAGAGAGGCAGTTCCACAGCAGTCGTGTTCCATCCACAATTCCACGGTCTATGCATTGCGCTTGTATGGGCATACACCTTTTGACGATGGCCCGGGGAGTAGTACAACTAGCTTCTGAGATTGCTAAATCGATGGCAACAAAAATGCCGCTAGTGTGGCCACACCAAAGAAGAATGGATGTACTTTGAACCCCCACCTCCGTTCGCACCGACCCAGCAACCTACGGCTGTTGTGATGGTACGCCGAAGGCTTCACCCCCGTATGGGGTGTACGTCGCATCTACACCGTCGCCCCGTTGCTGTTATGGCAGGACCCACATTGTTTGAGCACAGTGGAGACTATCTCTAGCAGATACCAGGCTGTATTCTCACGAACCTCGGCGGCGCTGACGTTGCGTGCTCGCCTGCCTTCGGGTCCCTCTCTCTCTGACTTCCCGTGCGCACCGATGCATGTTCAGGATATCATGGAGCCGTTCCACTACATCAACCAAGTCCCCGGCAAGGATGTCAGGGGCAAGCTAATCGACGCGTTCCAGGCAAGCAACCAATATTATACCATGTTTTCAACACCCGGGCCGGGGCGATGTCGGGAAAGGCGCAGGGATAGTGAAGCGTGGAACCACGAGGTTTCGAAGTGTGTCGAACCCATTGTTCCCTTGTTATTTACGCTCCCTCTTACGTACCGTTAGCGCGGGGTGTGCTCTGAAAAAGGTGTCCCAAGGGGCGCCAAGAGTCGCTCGATTTCATTATTTCATTTTAGTTTGTTCTCGGGACTTTTCGGGATGGGGCAGCAGAAGCATATTTCACCTTGGTCTTTGCAGTGCCATGGCAAATAGCAGCGCTTGCAGTGTGCGAAACACACGGATCTATCGTTTTGCTGTATTTGCTGTAGAATCACCCCTGTCCCCTCCCCTGCGTCCCACACTGCCAAAAGGCCTAGGAGAGTATAATGCTCGTATGGTTGTGGCCAGCCTGTCTCTGCGCTGCTGACTCGCTGTGCCAACGCTCTGGCCGTTTCCTCAATATTGTTGCCGTTCCATTGAACGAACAAACACGGTTCGATTTCCGCGTTCTTGTCGCAGATTTGGCTGGACATTCCGGCGGAAAGAATCGACGCGATAAAGGAGGTAGTGGGAATGCTTCACAACGCCAGCCTACTGTGAGTACACAACCCAAACAACAAGCAGCAGCAACAACAGCAGTAGCTGTGAAGGCGGTAGGCTCCTCTCGTGTAATGTTTGCGGTGAAGTCGGTAGCATTATGGGTCTGCTGCGAATAGACGTTGTGTGCGCGATGTGCTCGCCTGAGCACCGTCGGTCCGCAGCCAACAAGGGCAGGGAGGAGCATTGCGATCCGCGCGCGTCAACCTCTTCCGCCGTCGTGCGTGCGGTACAGTAGTCATCTTTCGTGTCTTCAATTTTGCGGAGCTCATTCATACATCCAATCGCCATGATGAGACGAAAATAGTGATGATGAACCCATTCGTGCGGTACAGTAGTCATCTTTCGTGTCTTCAATTTCGCGGAGCTCATTCATACATCCAATCGCCATGATGAGACGAAAATAGTGATGATGAACCCATTCGTGCGGTACAGTAGTCATCTTTCGTGTCTTCAATTTCGCGGAGCTCATTCATACATCCAATCGCCATGATGAGACGAAAATAGTGATGATGAACCCATTCGTTTCGCGTGTCAGACATGTAGTGCAAAATCCAAGTGCTCAAGCGTTGGGAGCGTTACCCACACGACCATAGAGCGAGTCGGCCAGCGCTCGTCACTGAAAGTACACGGGCACATTTTTTGCGTTCCACAACAAAGCAAGAACCGATACACTTGCTAAATGAGTGAAGGGTAAACGCTTTCCTATTCGTCGCAGGAATGGAACAAAAATACGTCGAAAGCAGAGGTTTAGTTTTGGTCGGCAAAAACTCTCGATTCTTTCAGACCCACCGCTACTTTTGGCCTCTACCCTTGTTCTGCTGCATTGGGATTTCGATTCAAGAAATGCGCAACACTCGACGCGCACTCTGCTTTTTCTGCCTACTACAGTTGTACCCCTAAGCACAACCGGTTGTCGTCCCCTTGGCAAAACGCACGCACAGCGTGGATGATATCGAAGACAACTCCAAGCTGCGAAGAGGAGTACCGGTGGCGCATTCCATCTATGGTGTAGCCTCAACGATCAACACCGCCAACTACGTGTACTTTCAGGCGAGCCGGCTATCCGAAATGTTCTGCTGTGCTCTGTAGTCTGCACTAACCGTGGTGCAACAGACTTGAGGTCGTTCCTGCGACAAGCTATAAGAACGAGAACGACGACCCTGTGTGTACGATACCTGTGGCTTTCCTTTGATTGCGGATGCCGTCTTGAACCGTTCTTCGTTTTGCTTTTTTTATCGGTGTGTGAGTCAAGTGAAGGCATAACAGGCAGATATGTTTGTCGTTCCTTCCGGCTCACGAACGCCCTCTTTGCTTTTCTTTCAACGACCAGATTGCTATATTTGTCATGTTACCGCGTACTGCTGACCAGCGTGGCGTTTGCCGGAAGCCGCCCTAATATTTTTTGTCCCTTGCACTAGTTGTAGCAGGAGGATATCCCATCGCTATTTGAACCAGAGTAAAGTGTGTGCGAATAGCCCGAAATCCATGTCGTTTGCGCTGACCCAGGTGCGGGCAGCCATACGTAGAGAGCTGCTGGCACGCACGACATTCCAAAACAAACTGTCCGGTGTTCTTGGACAGGCATGTCGTACGGTCAAGTGTCCTGTCGGTTTTGTGCTTGACAAGCACGATTAATACGTATCGACGTGTCTCCTATCGTTTCGTACTTTGGCGCAGGCTTTGGAGCGGACGCACGCCTTGGGCAACTCGCGGGCTCTGGAGACCTTCGTCCACGAGCAGCTCAACCTTCACCGAGGGCAGGGGAGAGACATCTTTTGGCGAGACTCCAACCGGTGTCCGACGGAGGGGGAGTACGAGTCCATGGTTCTTGACAGTGAGAGCGCCATCGCCGGCGGCGGCGGCACGCCCGTACTCCTTTCTCGGGTGCCATTGTTTGGCGCTGTTTTGAGCACCGCTGCCCCTCCTCCCCCCCCACGGTTATCCTGGTTATTCACGAGAGCCGTTCGTTGTTCGCACACGGTGTGCTGCGGTGCCTTGGTTCAACAGGGATCAAGTCGGTTCGACGTTATGGAAATCCCGCCACAGATGGCGACTACTTGCAATATGGCTGTGTGTTGTCGCCGGTCTTTCGGGTTTGTTCGGTTGTTTCGCGTCTGATTTTCTGCCATGCGCGTGTTGTTAGCGTGATGCGCGAGCCGCGAGTTTAATGACCTCGTTGTCGCCAGAAGCAAATATCATTCTTGTTGAAACTGCAAATTGCTTTCCTGTGTAGGTATCCAACCCACACACCGCCAGCGGAGGGTGCAACAAGTCGTCGTCCTTCCTTCAGTCGGCGCTTTCTGAGCTCACCTGTCACCCGTCCGAGCTTACAAGCTCAATCGTATCTCCCTCTTTGAAGATACCATCGATTTCATGGCAATACCCAGGCTGTGCCCATCCTCATTTTCGGTACCGTCGGTTCTAATACTATCGCCTGCCTGCGCGCCCGCCTCCCTCACTGCGCTTCATCGACGGCGCCCCCGAATGATGCACGCACACAACCAGAGACCGGAGGGCTGTTCCGACTTGCGGTGGGTCTGATGCAGGCCTTCAGCCAAGACCAGCGAAACTACACCCCGCTGCTCGATCAGATGGCCCTGTACTTCCAGATTAGGGACGACCTCATCAACCTCTCCAGCCCCGAGTACATGAAGGGCAAGAGCTTCTGCGAGGACTTGACGGTGAGATTAAGGTACTGTACCAAGCCGTGCCAGCTTGCGTCAGCGGGAATACCCGGAGTTGTTTTTAACGGGAATACCTCGCCTTATTGTTTTGTTGGTACTCGGCACTCTCCGCTCAACACGATGCGGGCGGACACGACCCGTAAACGTAGTGATTCCCCTTACGCGATCCTCATATTACTAGGAAATGGCGTAGAATGAGGCATAGGTGGGCACCGCAGCAGCAGCAGTCAGCACCCACGAATGTCTCTGTTGCTGCATCTGAAGTGTTGTGTTTTTTTGCTGCTACATCGGCTCCGTTGGTGTTGCAAGATTTTCGTTCGGAAATGTTGGTGGGTTTTTATCTCCGTGAAACGTTGTCATGACCCCCGGTCCCCTCCCTCTGTCTGGAACCGTGCCGTGCAATGTGCTTGTCGCCGCTGCTTCAACCAACAAAGGAGGGGAAGTTTTCTTTTCCGATCATCCACTGTGTGAGGGCCAAGCCGAACGATCATCGGCTACTGAATATCCTCAAGCAGAGGACAGAAGACGTGGATGTGAAGAAGCACGCGGTCGAGTGGATGAAGCAGGCGGTGGGAACCTCAACAAGGACAAAGTGAACCCTGACCGAAGCGCGGTAGAAACTAAAGCCCAGGGTGTGCCCCATTCTTCTAGAGTGTGCAAAAGCCTTCGCGGCAACGAAAGCCTGGCCGGCAACGTGGCCGGTGTTTTGGGGGCCGCAGAGGCGGGGGGTAGAGATGTTTGGCTGACTAGCGGCGATCGTTGTGAGAAATAATTATTTCGTCGGCCGATCGTATATTTCTTTCATACACCACTCAGCGGATTCGGAGTCGCTTTGCATTGGCCAGGGCTGCGCCCGTATACATGTATTTGTATATTCTGGTCCGGATGATATATTGGTTTGCAAGATTTGTTCGGGTATCAATTTCGTTTGGAAGACGTCAAAGGAAGTATCCATCTCTTGGAGTTGCGTACGGTTCGCCCGCTCCCCCCCATCTGCCCTGCTTCCCCCCGGTCAACGGAGTAGTGCCTCTGTTCCTCGCGCCAAAGCACGTATAACAGAGTTGAAGGGGATACATAGCACGAGACTGCTGTCTTGTGAACAATGTGGCAAAAACCTCCGCACATAGCGCCGAGTGTAGAGCAGTGTCTTAAGCAGCAGTACAACAGTGCGCGGGGTTCCCATCTCTCCAACGATACTTACTCAAGGATCAACTGACGACGACATAGCAACACCCCCCCGCCTTCCCTCCCTCCTTCCCAGGGTTCTTTCGTGTACACGAGACATCGGCTGGTGTCCCTCAAGGATAGCATCGCCGAAGGGATCCACTTGCTCGGGGGTCACCTCGGGTTGAGCCGATTGATAGAGGGCTTGGATCGTCAGCTGGAGGGCTTGGATCTCGCCGAGCCCTCTTCCTCAGAGACGGCGTCATCTTCCAAAGGCGGGAGCGGGAGCTCGCCCGGCTTCCTCGACTCGCTCTGAAAGGTTGCGTTCACAGGCACGGAGTGAGAGCTACGCGTGTCGTGTGTTTGGAGGATTGCACATGCTTCCATTCGCTGTGTATATATTGAAGAGAGAGATATGGTAGCATTTTTCTTGTGATGAGGCGGTGTTCATGTGATCGTTGTTTGAAGGTTCCACGAGAGGAACGTGGTCTGGCACGGGCTGGACATGTACAATGAAGTGCTTGAGTTTGGAGATGCTCGAAGTATCCTCAGCGGGAAGACACGAACACTTGACACGGTAATGTTTTTCCTTCGAAAGTGAACTTTGTGCAAGTTGTTCATCCTTCGAGAAATTGCCATCACCAAAGTCTCCGCGGTATCGCAAGGGGGGCCACGCGATTCCGCAAAAATGCATCATGCCACTGTGTCGACAAAGGACCTCGGTCGGTGGTAGGAGTATGTCCAGTTCTCCGCACGCGGCTACCGCTGCACAGAGCGTACAATTTCCAAGCTTCCATCCTTGTTTTGGCAAAGGCGAAGTAAAACTTCGGACAGAACAACACGACTTGCCCCGACAGGGCATCGGCAAATCGGAGCTCGTGTGCGCACCAACGTGAGAGTCGTAGGTGCTGCAGCACAGAAGGGGGGCTCCCCCACTAACGTGAGAGCGGGAGAAAAACAACTACTTCTTGCCAGCCACGTATGGTCGTACGAGTTCCGCCACAGCTAATAATAGCTGGTCCAATTCCGCGTGACTCTCTGATGCGGGGTGCGGGATATTTTGCGCATCCTTCAACACGTTGCCCTTGGATGCGGCATACACGCGTCTTTCAGACTCTTGCAGGAGCAGCGAGGCAGCAGCATGAGAAGGCTTGTTGAATCTACAGCACAGGAGGGGCCCTCGAGGCGCACTAAAACGCACTTCGGACAGATGGTGGAACAAAACGGATGCACTCGGAACCACGCAGAACCGATGTATCGATATTTGCGCATGGTGCGACACGCACAA
The DNA here is from genome assembly GCA_902602495.3 of Ectocarpus sp. CCAP 1310/34. NCBI lineage: Eukaryota > Phaeophyceae > Ectocarpales > Ectocarpaceae > Ectocarpus > Ectocarpus sp. CCAP 1310/34. The sequence continues at coordinate 10,641 of CACKRE030004990.1, read as the reverse complement.
TTCGACTCATAATGACTCCGCAACGGCGCCCACCATGTGGACGGATGGATAATGGGGTGTGGGGGCATGTATTAGACACCCCATCTTCGCGTAAGGTTCGAGCTGCGATATCAGGGTGTAATGTCGGTTGTGAATACCCCAAACCCCGATAAATGCCGTGCGGATCGCGCGCCGCGGTACACACCGCAATATTCTAGCGGCCGCAGGAAGGGGCTCAATTGTCTTCGACTGAGGTATCTTGGTGTTTGTCTTCGCGCCGGTTCCGGTAAAAGTGGCCTGTGCGCTCATGTCTACCGCCGGACCCTAAGACCGTGGCACGATAAAAGGAAAATCAGTTTAAAACACAACTACAAAAAAAAATCACCATCTTGTCAATACCGTATGCACACAACGACAGAAAAGAAAAAATAAGACAGGCTCGGCTCGGCCGGACAAGAGGCATGCAGCGGCAGTTCTCTCGGGCTCTTTCCCTTCAGTTTCACGACTGTTGTGGTTTTGCTTGGCCTTTTGCCGGCGGCTTCGTCTTCTCGAGCTCCGCTCTCAGCTGGTTGCAGAAGTCATCGTCCATGTCATCGTCGTCCCAGTCGTCCTTTGTGAAAAACAAACAAAGCATTGTTGTAGTAGTACACACCGTAAAACATGGTGGGGAGGAGGAACAGGATTATGGCGGTTAAAGGGAGCACGACGTGATACGTGACGCTTTTATGTTTTCAGGGAGCGGCCATTGTCAATCTCGCTTAGGAAGGAAGCCGGGTTGCTATATTCAGACCAACGACACGATGGGTTTCACTCAAGTCGGAGGTGACCAAGGGATCTCTTTCGCTGACCTACGGGCATCAATAAATTGAGGTGGTTACAAGTCCATGATATCCCTTAGGCCCGGGGATACTTCTGCTACCATTACCCAGCGAACTGCCGCCATTTCTAATTCTTGGAACGCCACGCAGCAAAGCATTCCGCCCCCGGAAAGCGGTCTTGCGCTGCGGAGAATCCTACATTTTTTTGTTTCGTTTTTTCGCACGAAAGCGTTTTGAATTCCGTGCCGGCCGCCGGCGTCACCAAGCTTTTCTTCTTCACAACCGGGAGGAAGGACAACGACATGCGCCCTTCCGCGTCCCGGCTAATGGGCGATCTTACCCTAGGCTACTGTACCTCTTTTTTCTCTCGAAATGACGGCAGCATTGAGTTGGTTACCGTTACCGTGCGTTACCTGCCACTGCTGAAGGTCTTCCTGGTCCTCTGCAGTCTCGTCCCAGTTCGCCTCAGCGAACTCCTGAGTGTCGTTGAGGCCGAACACACAGAAACATACGTGTGGCGCGAAGACAAAACGAAGTTATTGGGTGTAGATAGACAACAACGAGAGTGGGAAATATCCATCGATGACGAGCATCATTGCCGTTTCGACGTGCATGGCCGTGGACGACGTGCGCTAGCGCAAGGCTGTTTTCGAGCTCGAGCTGCCGCGAGAGATGACACTTTCTGACTTCCCACACTACTCCGGTAGTATCCAATCTAATTAGGCGACAGTTGGGACACTGTACATCGCGCGAGAGTTGTGCTGCCGTGCACACGTCTCTGGCTTGCTGTGTTCTTTGTGTCATCTTTTCGGAAAGCGGCTCGCTCGCGGTTGCACTCTGCTCCCGAAAATGGAAATAGCCTGGAGTGGAGCACGAACCCGTAGCACGGTGAACACACAAGCTGCTGTAGACTCTGAGACAGAGGTGAAGCATTCACATTTTAAGTAGTTTTCGTCATGCCACGTACAAACCGTTTCCCGCGCGATTTTTGCAAGGGTCTCTCCACGGGCCACGCATCTGCACACTGCATGATGCCACAGGAGACATCATTGACCTGAGCTGGTGCCTTGCGACATCATCCAGATCACGCCATGGCATGTCCTGCCTGGCCCACGAGATTTCGTCCAGCCAAGGTCATGACGTCATCTGATCCGACCTGAACCGTTAAACGGACCCGCCTTCCCGTAGAGGCCTTATCCTTCCAAACACCTACTCTTCGTGTATATACCTGCATGTTCTTGACAAGTCTACGGTTTTCGAATTTCCATTTTGCCTTCAAGAACGACAAGTCCCACATCCAGCAATACCCGTTCATGCATATGAGTACACGACAGCGAGAGCCGGAACTGGCCTTGCTCCATCTCCTGGCTGCTCTTGTCGCACACAACCAATGGGGGGTAGTGGACAGGAGGTTCCGCGGCACGCGGAGAGAGCCATGTTGACCACCACTCTAGACTAACTTTTCCCCGCGGGCCAGGCCGCCGAAACATGTATTGTATTTCGACCCGGAGTATGTACCAGAACCGCCAGCCTTCCTTCCCTATTCGGCAAAGAACTGCTGGCGTAAAAGACAGGATGGTCCAACTACTTGTAAACGTGTTGGGGATAAGGCCACGACACCGTATCCCCAACGCGTTTGGTTGGACCGCCTTTTCTTTTGGGCCAGGAAGCTTGTGTCGAGTGGGTAAGAAGCCTGAAAGTTCTGGTACTGCCGATCGAACCCAATGAATGTTTTCGGGGGCCTGTGGACTTCAGAACAAGGTCTATATACAGACTCGTATTCTGCAACATGGCTCTCTTTTTCGCCCGCCGCGCGACCTCCTCTCCGCTACGCCCTTGGTCGCGTGTGTGCGATGACAGCGCCGGCTACTTAAAAACGGGTTAGCCCCATAAACCTTAACAATGGCTTCCGTGTTGGCAACCGGCCCGACATGGCGGTTTTTGAGGTCATCTTTTGCACATTCACCGCTGCCGTGTGTGCTACCAGATGCATTGTGCTGCTGTACATGGTATTCCCCAAAACTGGAAATAAAACACCCAAATCAAAACAAAACATCCCCAACCAAAAAAGAAAGTGGCGAACATAGCGGCGGTAACTAATTACAGTAGGTCATCTATCGTATGCATTGTTATGCAAGCCGGCACTGCTGTTGTAACGACAACGCATACACAGACGAAAGACTGCCGCAGGTTTACAGCAGTATGCGCACGCTCCCGGCACAACTTCAAAGTGCATTTTTATTTGAGAATTTTTTTGCACACATACGGCAGAAGTTTCAGCATCGTGCCTCTTGATTGCTCTTACTAGTGAAGGAACCGCAACGTTCTACCGCATATCGCTGGTACGGTATACCGCGAGTGCCAGAGAGACATGACAGGGATCGACGGCCCGAATTCGACAGACGGATCTGTGAACGACACCGCAACAACACATGATGCTGTCATTGAGAAGGCTCTACAACTGTCACTCATTCACAAGCCCATTTCACCTCGAACTCGTCATCTTCTTCGAGAACCTCCGTCACGGGCACCTTCTCCTCAACCTTCACGTCCGCCATACTCTTCGCCGGAGCAGCGGTCGGTGTGTCTTGTCTGAATTGCCTTCCTTGTGTGCTACTACTATTGTCGGAGGGGGAAAAGTGAAGGCCTGTCTATTTGTTGTCGTTGCTTCTCCCTACGAGTCTTGCTCTCCGCGCCGTAAAGACAGCAAGTACCTCAATATAACAACCGCAACCCCTTCAGAGATCCTTGCCCGCCTGGCTTGCTTGGGTGTAGTGACTGGTGATTTGTTGCGGCTGGGCTGCTGGCTTTCGACGAGCTCTAGAGGCATCGCAACAGAGACGAAGAAAATGAGGGTATGTGCCTCTTTCTCCTGTTTGGTGCCCCCTTCGTGCACCGCTGTTCGGCAGAGCAGAGGGCACAGCGTGGCATCCGCTCGCTTGTCGGTACCATTATATTGCAACCTCCGCCAACATCAACACAAAAAACTGGCTGGGGAGACGAGGAGACATGTCGCTCGCTCCAGGTTGGACAGCCTACAAGGCTGCGGACGGGAAGGTCAGTACGAAGCCGGTGAAAACGTGCGAGCATTCGGTGTGTTGGTGCTGTTTTGCTGTTTTATTCAGCAGAGCACAGCCTTTTGTTGAGCGGAGAAAAATCGCCTGTCTGTGATCGATACGACCACCTAGGAATCGAGGTGTCATATTCTTTACCGCGGGGGGCATGCCCGAGATCGGGGGCGTCCGTTGTGAGGTGTCACGGGGCACGGTGGGTGCTGCAGCAGGAACCCAGATGGGTGATTGATGGCAATTCACCCGATGTATTTTATGTTTTCCGCCTCGACCTAGAAACCAACGCAAGTTCGCTTTTCCGTTAACCGGCTTTGCCCCACGGGCCCACGGGCTGCATACAGAGTGGCCCATGTGCATACATATTTGGACAGGGGACGGCCTGGTTGTGTGGCTGGCAAAACCATAGCCGCCTACGCGGGTTTTGAGAGATCCGCGAGCCATTGGAGAGAGGCAAGGAGGGTTGGAAGAACAGAAGAACTATTATCTGACTTTTGCTCACAAGAGAGGGACGCGGACCATTCTGTGATTTTTCGCACCTCTCGCTCTGTCGCGAAATATCCTGTTTGCTCGGCCCGACAGCGGGTGGGAGCTAAGCAGGGCCGCCCTTTGGAAGCGTTTTTTGTATACGGGGACGCGTTGGTACCCTGGGCCGCCGCGGCCTCTCATTCGCGTTGTAGGAATCGGGTCAGAGGGTAGCGTACATGTCATGTGTGGCATGTACACCGGGTTCTAATTATGTTGTTGTTGCTGTTTTTCTTCACATTAAACTCGTGTCAGTTGCTAATCCCAAAATCTAGCAAAGGCTCAGTCCGTGGTCACAAAAATGCTAGAGCCATCACAAGATATGAAAGCACACTCACACTATTAGCAAGAAAAGGGTACGCAAGCCCGAGGAGGTACACCTGCAATCCCTGCAGCATGTACATGCAGGGGAAGTAAGTATAAATACATACTGCTGTGTATGTAGCACACGTGCTTATGTGAACGGCCATCTCCCCGTAGGCTGCCGCAACGTTTGGGGTCTGGCCCTATCCATTCTCATTCTTACTCCCCCTCTCTCTCTCTCTCTGAAAAAAGTCATGCCGGATGTCGGCTCAGCAGTGGTGCGCAAAGCGATGGTAAGATACATGCACACATTGCGCTCGTGTACATCGCACGCGAGATGTTGTCGGTGCTACTGACGCCCACCAAGCCAACCTACAGCAGTACTACAGTACAAAGTAGTGCGCACCACAACACTCGTATTAACCGTGGAATTTGCTGCGGTATCCGCCCACCAAATCAATCGAGTGCGTACGTATCCACCACGATGGAGATTGCTGTGCTTGTGGATTGCACCAAGGTGTGCCACAATTTCCGCGGCCAACAGCAGTATTCCTGGCAAACTATGTTCTTGTGCCATCAAACGACGTTGCTAGCACGAGTACAGGTTGTCGGTTCACATGTTGCTGTGCCGGCAAGCAACCTTGCCTAACACCAGCACAGCTTGTCGGTGCACACATACACCGCGAGCAAATATGCACATGCACATGAAGATTTTCCTCGTTTCATTTTGTTGTACGTGGGAGTATTTTTTTTTTGGTCGAACACAACGTGGACGGATCGAACAGACCCCCCCCCCTGCCTACGCGCGCGCGCTACCCTCTGGTGGCGACCCATACTTTGTCGCCACAGGAATATTTTCACAACGCCACAACGAACCAGACGACCTGGGATCGACCAACGGCGGCACCAGCGATCCCGAAGGCGGCTCCGCCGCTGCCATCGAAGCCTTCAGGTAGGCGCCAAGTATGGGTTGACATGACCGTTCGACAGGAGATGCTCCGCAGAACTTTGAGGGAGATTGGGCGGCATCGAGCTTGCGCAGTTCTGCATACAGTACGGTAGATCGACGGGGGCGGCGGGGGCTTGCTTGCCTGTGGCGTGACGCCGCCGAATGCCGCCTTTTTTTGCTGTTGCTGTAAGCTTGTGTGATTGGCTGTCAGTGCGGTGTGTGTTTTCATGAGGGCGGCGGTGGTGGCCCCTTTTATTTTTGGATTGGATGCATTTGCAATGCATCACTAGCACGCCGCGCCCTCTCTCCCCTGATGCTCCACATTTGCTTTTGTTGATTGGAACGGCGTTTCGCTATTTTCAGGGGGGGGCTTTTTCGGAGGCGGGTCCAAAAAGAGCGCCGGCAAGCCCGCTGGCGGTGGTGGTGCGACAGCTTCTCCGCCGCCAGACCTTCTGGCGTCGATTCGGGTGAGTTGACCGTGTGTAACTACAATTTGTGTGCCGATAGGTGTGCAAACCGGTTTTGCCATGACCATGATCCGGTTTTGAGCACGATCCACAGGAACAAGAAACAGGATGCCGGGCAAGTAGCTGTCTCGTTTGCCAAGCCTGGAAACTGCCGTCAACAGGGTACTTGCGGCTTGGTGATGCCGGCTGGCACCACCGGTACCATAATCACACGTTTTGTAGAGAAGAAGTGGTAAGAGCAGTGCCAGCTGTTAGGCGAGCAGCACGCCTGTGCTGGAGTAGCTCCAACCCTTCTGGTTGCCGCTCACTGCCGTCGTTGGAAGGGGATCTCAAGGGTGTTGGACAACCAAGTCAAGTAAAAGTACTTCGTCTGTCCGCCGCACGAAAAAAAAAACAGCTGAGCGTCCCTTGCCTCGTGTTACCAAACAAATCAGGGAGGAACGTCTCTCAGGAAGGCTGAGACGGTCGACAAGAGCATCGCCCGGGGAGCCGGCACCGTTACCGGCGGAGGCGACGGCGGTGGCGGCCCGGCGTCGTCCTACTCCGCCCCCGCTCCCGCCCCGATCAGCGGCGGCGGGGGGGGCGGGATGATGGGGGAGCTCGCGAACGCGATGGCACGAAGGAAGTCTTCGGGGCCGGGGATGGGAGGGCCGCCTGCCGTGCCGTACTCGGCGCCGGCTCCTGCCGGAGGGCCGGGGGGTAGGTCGCCGCCTCCGTCCATGCCCGCGCCTATGCCCGGGCGGGGGATGGGCGGGATGCCGATGCCCGGCGGGCGGGGGGGAGCGGTCGCGCCCGGAATACCTGCGAAGGTGTGTTGTGTTTTTTGCTTGTACTGTGGGTGACTTGTTGTTTAGAGGCGAGCCTGATGCCGGCGGGAGGTAGGAGGGTGGAAGCGGGGACAAGGTGTTCGCAAGGACCGATGTTGCGTTTGCTGCGTCAACGAGAGTGTATGTTGGGGACGAAGGTAGTCACGTGTGTGTCGAGATCGATCGCTCACCTTTGGCCACCCCTCTTGATTTTTTTGGGGGGGAAAAACACACAACAAATGATTTAGTCTCTTCCACAGATGAAAGAGTCCGTGATAGAGAAGCAATGAGTTTATAGAGCGCAGATGTTTATAGTTTTGTTTGTTTTGTTGTTTTTCTCCCATCATCGGACTCTGTCGTCTGCCCCTCTGGCCCCTATCCTCCACTTCTACCAGCTAGTCGACCCAACCGGGGTCACATAGGAGGGGGGGGCTTGACCCCCTCCTGCGGTTCCTGCCTGGGGTATTTTTATCGCGAGAAGTGTACAGCAATCCCTTCCCTCGCGACTTACGAAGTCGATTATGGTTTACTAACAAACGAGCTTTGCAGCGCGTCGCTTTCATCTTAGACCAGGATTTATTTTGTGAGAAAAAATCTCACTCTGCCGGGACTCGAACCCATGACCTGACCCTGAGCAGGCTGCGAGGCTACCCACTGGTGTTTCTCTACGGTTCCCCGAACAGCGTTCAGCGATATCTCCCCTGTGGGTAACATTCTCTACAAGACAGTTATCGTGAGTGTCTTGACTGTATGTTGCCCCCTCTTTTGTGCCTCCTCCCCTGCGATGTTGCCCCGCTTTTTCAGGCACCCCCGCCGATCCCCTCGAAGGCACCGAACGGTGCGAACTCGTGGGGCGGGTCGTCCGCAGCGTCGAGCGCTCCCGCTGTGGGTGCCGGGGGCGGCTACGGCAGCAACGGCGCCGGCTACGGCGGAAACGGTGTCGGTGCCAGCAGCAGCAGCAGCGCGCGAGGGGGGGTTAGCGAGAGCGACCGGCTCGCCGCGATCGAGGCGAAGCTGGACAAGATCATGCAGCACCTTCGCATTGCGTGATTTTTTTCTCTTTGAGAACATAAAATATTTTTCTTTACCCTTTCGATCCGATCGCTTTCTCTCTCTCTGGACCAGGAGGGGATACGATAAGAGCAACGAACCCCCCCTCGTGGATCGGCCCGCCCGCCCGACGGATGCTCGCTGCCATCCGGCGCGGTGCGATCCCGCACGAGCGAGCGAAACCGCCCTGTTTTTTCTTTTGTGGAATGAGGCGGCCCCACGGACAGGAAAACCATATTGTCGTGCTCACATATGCGTACCGGTAGAGTGAAGAACGGCATTACCTCTTGTTTTTTTTCTTCTCTTGTGTTTTTTGTTTTTCTTATTCGTCTCTTTGTACGATGTTCTTGGATGCTGCCACATGTCCGAGGCCGCACGGGGGTCAGCTTGTACTTGGCGTGTGTCCAGCGATAACAGAGCAGCAGGTGGTTTCTAGGGTTTACCAAGCGACCCTCTTGACTCCTTTTTCCCTTAGCGAAGACTCCAAAAGTTGTGTGTAGCCGTGTGTGACAGTAGAAGGGTTGTCAGCATATAGCGCTCCACCTTGCAGGGGTGGTGGAATCGGAGTCTTGGTGCATCGCGAGTGAGTGTATTATAGGTTCTGCGTCATCAAGCTCGAAGCATTTTTGGACGTTTCCGCGCCCGGCGTTGCGGTCGACTTGGGCGTTGGGGATCGCGTCAACCTTGCCTTCGTGTGCCCTAGGAGTCACTGCAGGACATGAGCAGCCACTCTTGTTGTTGGTACAAGTATTATATGTCGAGGGGGGACTGTTTTGTGGCGTTGATAGGTTTTGTTGTTTTTGTGCCATGTCTTGTGGTGTGTGTAGCGTAGATGTAGCCCGCTCGGGTCGTCGTGAAGACCCCGATACTTATTTTCAGCGCACTATGTAGCGGGGACCCGCTGTTTCCTGCCGCCATTGTGCGTGGCGGGAGTGCGGAGGGACGCCGCGGGGGCTGCCGCATTGCCTCTTTCTCCCTCAACCCTTTTTTTAATCAAAGATCAGAGCCTCAGCAGGGGTCTCCTCGTTAGATGGCGGAACACAGATGTCTCGTACGAGAATGAGCGATCCAGTGTCGGGGGCTCTTGTTGGCCCACTCTCCTTGAGCGCCGCACCATACCGGTTCTTTCCCGCTGTTTTCATGAATTGGTGGCCCTCACACATGCGTGTCAGACCTACTATTTTTGGGGCATGCGTGGCATTTCCGCTTATACTGCTTCATTGCGTTGCTGTATTCCCGGCTGGCCACACGTACTCTAATATGGTGCTGTCGTAACGAAGTCTTTCTTTGCAGCTTTTTCAATTTCAGGGAGAAGTGGTGCCCACAAGGCAAGTCGAAACGACACATCGACCAAGACTACGGACCTTCTCATCGCTTTTTGTTGCACGCATGCGGTTTTTCGGCAAAATCGAACGCAGACGCAGACTCGCCGGCTGTTGTACGCGATCAAGCTTATAACTAAACGTACCTCTTCTTCCCCCTTCTGAGCGCAAACGATAAGGTCTGCTCCTCAAAAATGAAATGGTGAGGGATAGACTACCACTACTGCCGTGTCACTGTCCTTTGAATTTAACTCTCCTCGTGCGACCCCGGGTAGTACACCGAGAGGTAGGTATATATTGGCACCCAGATTAGATGGGACGGCATCTCACACACTGTTGACTGTTGTGTGTACAATAAACACTGCGTGCGTTATGAAAGCGGTAAGATGAGCGTCCTATCTGTTCTCCAACTGCAAGGTGATACGCGCACAATATCCAAGAGTACAAATGTAGTCTATGCACATCGTATCGAAAACAATGCGCATGAACTGGAGAAGCCCTTCAGATTTAACATTGATTGTATTGATTGTAACATTATAATGCTGCTGCAGGGTCTCGCAGGGCACAATACGTAGCAGTGATGGAATACGTCTGTGGAGGTAGCAACACGACGCGACGTTCAATCCGCGGTTCCGATTTAATGGGTAGGGGTTGCGCTAACAAGAATTAAATTATTCGCGCCAAGCGCGAAAAAAAAGAGAGAGGCGTCTGCTCGAAGAAAAAGGAGAAAAAAAGGAGAAAAAAAAGAAGCGTGTGTTTGTTGCCCTTTTCCCTCGTCCCGATGATGCCTAACAACAGTCGTTTCGCGCACAGTTTTTGCGTCTCATTGCTTGATCAATGCAAAGGACGTCACTGGTTATGGCAAACAAATCTTGATCTTGATTCTTCAAAACCTTGGCAAGATAAAAGCGACCCCCCCCCCAAGATCAAGATTTTTGCATGTAGTACGTGTGAATGGANAATACCTACAAAAGGGGGGTGAAGGGGGCCTGGCACGCATAAACATGCATATCAGACTACTGGTTATGGCAAACAAATCTTGATCTTGATTCTTCAAAACCTTGGCAAGATAAAAGCGACCCCCCCCCAAGATCAAGATTTTTGCATGTAGTACGTGTGTGTGGGAAACTGCATCTTGATCTCACTTGGGGGTTGTGGACACCTCGATAGACAAAATCAGCGAGTGCGACCTGAGTTCTTGACGTATCGCTCCCATCAAGGGCTTCGACGAACCCTATGGTGAAGGGTTTGCTGTTCCACACGTTGGTTGTTAGTTGTCGGTCGGGACACGAGCGTAATAAATCGTTTCGCATCACACCAAACGTGGAGACTCCCAAACGTCACGAGAGGGCAA
>CACKRE030004989.1:66753-76914 GCA_902602495.3 Ectocarpus sp. CCAP 1310/34 | reverse complement strand
TCGACCCCGCACAACATGATCTACTCGACCACCATTATGGTTACCGCCAAAAAAAAACCGGAGGTAAAAAAAAAACGGTAACCTGGTTGCCGAGTTCACGAAGTGAATTGGCTTGTTTTACAACGTCTTTGCCAAGCGACGAAAACCCAATCCCGATGGCAAACACCGGGGGGGGCGGCTTGTTTTACAACGTCGTTGCCAAGCAACGAAAACCCAACCCCGATGGCAAACAACGGGTGCCGGGGGTAGGGGGGGTGCATACGGCTCTCAGCCAGCCATCCTGCGAGCGTGCGGAATTTAGTCTGGAAGCCAGGGCTTTGCAACACCCGCTCCTGGATTATCAGAGCATACTGCTGGTAGTTTGAGGGAAACAAAGTCCCTCGACGTTGGATGCAACACTCTTGTTTGATGTGTGCAGCACATCTAACACTCAAAGCGTCGTTGGCTTCGAAGCATAAATCGAAACGAGACGGCCCCAGCGGGAACGTTCATCGGCCAGGCACCGCTGCGATGTCTTGTGGGCTGGGGTGTACCCATGTTTTTGCCCGCCTTGGCGATTGGAACATAATTTACGCGTCCTCGACAGAAGACGGAGCATTGTTTCAGCAGGACCGGTCACCGATGGCAAATTATTCCTTCCGACTCTTCCAAAGGTGGCTCTTGTCGTTGGNGGGGGGGGGGGGGGGGGGGGGGGGGGGGGGGGGGGGGGGGGGGGGGGGGGGGGGGGGTTGCCCTCGCCGAACACCCTACCACCCGCCTGCCTCGGGATTCTGACGGTAAACGCACGCAGCAGTACGGAGCCAATAAACAGTGATGGTACGGCAGCACGGGGGGAGCGGTACTCATGACATCCAACTCAGATAAACGTAGCAGAGAATTTTTTTTGTGCCGTGGAATAAAAAGGGGGGCAGGCAGGCCCAAACAAGTACACCCAAGTCCGTAGGAAGCATCTCGTCGTTTTCGTGGCGGTGTACGCATGCATGCAGCCTGAGTCTGGTTTGTTCTCTCGTACAGTAACGATGAGCCACCGCCCTTTTGGTAAACGGGGATGCCCAACCAACCCACGGAATATCTGGTTTGGCAAAGCACAAGCAAGGAGGATGACCAGCCTCTGGTTCATCCTTGTGAAGCATAACCCGGGCCGGCGAGAACCCGGCATGTCGCTCCGTCCCAGCATTTTGGGGCTGCGAGGTCAATGCCCTAGCGACTACGGAAGGCGTTTTTCATGAGTACACCCCTCCCCTTGCTGACACCGCTACGGCATGAACCGCGTTGCTCGACGACACCACCAGGCGGAGACAATGGCGGGACGGCGGCGGCGGGGCCAGGAGCTGTTCGTCTATGGTGCGGATGATGGGCTCGTCGCTAGAGACTGGGCTGGGCGACATCTTCAAAGAACCCGATGAGAGAATTCTGAAGGCCGTCGAGAAGGCGGGGAACAGGTGCTATCAGCCCCCCCCCGGCACCGCGTGCTTTGGCAAAGTAGGAAGGAGCAGTTGGCCGTCGGTGATCGTTCCTGTGGGAACAACGCTCCGTCCCCTTGAGGACGCGTGGTCAATCGTCTCACTACTAGGCCATTCGAAATATGAGTGCGCCACCCGCTCCACACCGCAAGCAACGAGCGTCCGAATATTGTGCTTGTTTTCTGACCATGGTAGAAAATGTTGGAATTGTGTCGATCGGAGTAGTAGGTAGGAATGATAATCCTCTGATGTGTGGTCGGCTGAAAGCACAGGTACAAGGCGGGAATACCACGACGACGACAGCAATTGCCAGCTTGCATTTCTCCTCCAGATTAACTCTCTGTTGAACGTTTGCCCACGGAAAAAATGGGTCTGTTGAAACTGACTCTTTTGGACCGAACAGTCGAAGTTTGCCGGCGGCGAAAATGGATCTGTTGAAACGAACTTTTGTGTTGGAATCATTGTCGAAGTTGTCCGCCGAAGGTGGGTCTGTTGAATCGAGTTCTTGTGCGGGAATCAATGTTCAAGTACTCCTTCGAAAGTTGGGTCTGTTAGAAATTGAACTCTTGTGTTGGCATTATCGTGGAAGGCGTCCGGCGAAACTTGGCCCGTTGAATACGAGCTCTAACGTTGTCAGAAACGTTTGTTGAAAACCGGACCAACTCTAGGGCTGTGCCCTCGGACGTGGCCGCTCTGGCCGGCGTGGATCTGAACGTGGCCAAGAGGGGTCTGGTGAACCTCGCCAACATCGTAGGGGGAGACCTTGAGGTCTCCAAGGACGGTGAGTGAGATGCACCAAAGGTTTACGTTGGTGTTGGCGTTGGACCTTGTGCATGACAATCGAAAAATCCCGCGGCATGCTTGAAAGATTCCCCTGCTTGCGTCCACGCGTTTTGCGAACTGGTGGTTGATGAATGCTGCACGCCCTAACAGAGTAAACCCGACGTCTCTCAACAGTATAGCCGGTGTTGGTGTTGTGTATGGGGAGAGCATGGAGATGCACCTAAGGTTTTTTGCGTTCTCGTTGGTTGTGGTGCTGTGTAACGGGGCGGGCGATGAGATGCCACCAAGTCTTTCGTTCCTGTTGCTGTCGAGAAACGGTGTCGGCTGTCGTGTTTGTTGTGGTTGTCTTCGCGCACCGAAAGTATGCACACCCTGCTAGCATACGCGTCAAGTTCGTATCTCTTTTGTTGTTGTTTGATGGTGGTAGTCGGGGTGTTGCGGTTGTCTTCACATTAGAAAATATACCGCGTACCTTGGTAACAGCCAGACACACGCTAAGTCATACGCAAGTTCATATGCTTGATACCGTTGGTGTTTTCGGTTTTGGATGTTGTTGTGGTTGTCTCTCGCGTGCGAAACGGCACCAAGTGGTAACACCCTGCTGTCATCATTCCTGGGTCATCTCACGCAGACACCCGCTATCGTGTGCCCTCGTTCGTGAGTGCTTAGATTTGAAGGCCGCAGAGTCCCTTCTCTTTTAAGTTCCCAAAGCAATGCCCCGACCTTGCGCTTCCAGCCGGCACGTCGAATCGGGGTCGTGTGACACGACCTGTCATCCGGCCTTCCATGTGCAACGAGTACCGTACGTTTGCACGAAGCGTCCACGCTCCCGGACCGATTTTCGATGTTCGACTACGTTCAACTCCATGACGAGGAGGATGCCAAAATCAAACGGATTACACTTCCGGAAATTTCTCGACGAGACGGTTCCAACGCCGTCACTTTCGGCTCGGTCACTGCTTTTGCTGCAGCGAAATCGAGCTTTGATGATGGGTCCAGCGGGTGTCGTGTCTTGTGCAAACCTATGGTAGTTAGTGCCCACATTCTTTTAGGGTGGTACCTCTTGCCTACGGAGCAGTTTTGAGCTGAAGAAATTCTTGCTCGCACCTCCTCAAACTAGCCATTGGAGATATAGACGTTCTTGTTCACGCCCCCTCCCACTAGCCCTTGGAGACATAGGAGTTCTTTCTAGCAGCCCCCCCCCAACTAGCCGTCGGAGATATCAAATTTCTTGCTAACAGCCTCTCCCACGACTGGAGATTCAAAGGTTCTCGCTCACAGCCCCCCCCCCCCCCCCCCCCCCCCCCCCCCCCCCCCCCCCCCCCCCCCCCCCCCCCCCCCCCCCCCCCCCCCCCCCCCCCCCCCCCCNCCCCCCCCCCCCCCCCCCCCCGACAACGGACGCTTGCACTCCTACTACGGCAGGAGACGTTGTGTACAACTTCCCCTCCAACTTTCGGGCCTCCCTTCTCTCCAAGTCTGCGTACCGCCGCGGCGTGGAGGCGGTCCGAGCCGCGTGGCCCGTCATCTTCTACGGCATCCGGGTGTCGTTCGGGGTGGTGCTGCTGGCCTCCATCGCCCTCATCTTCAGCACGATCTTCTTCGCGGCGACCTACGCGAACTCCAGCAGCGACGACAAGTAGGCGACATGCGAATACGGAACACGGCACCCACTTGAGAGAACCCCCTTATTTTTGGCCAAGACTCGTTCCTATTATCTTGTGTATGAGGTAGAGACTAATGGACTGTACCCCCACGGCGACGTCGTGAAGGCTGGTAGGAGTTGAAAAGTTTCCTGAAGTGGTGTGTGTCAACAGAGTGTAGGCTTCTTGACTGGTCAACCTGCCCGTACGGCCATTTGCTTAGATTTAAGGTTTTTTTTTTAGGCTAAAGTTGTTCATTGAGGGCTAAGTTCTTTGGTTGCAACGCGTTCTGTGCCGTACGAGCTCACGTAAAGGTATCACACACGTCATTGGCCGGTTGTCAAAGCTCCGTTTCTCTTCATCATTAAAAACAGTGGCATGCGGTCCATACAGGAGGTCGCATTAGACCCCATCGGCTCGTTTTTTAAAGCTCCTTTACTCTGCATCATCCAAAACAGCAGTGTGCCGAAAATGCCGGTAGACCTTGAAACCGTCTCGTTTCGAGGCTACCGGAAACGTACGTCTTTTGCTTTGTACATCCTCTCCGTCGTGGAGTAGTGGGGCTGTGAAAATCGATCCAAGCGGTGTGGTATATTACGGATGCGACGTAGTGTACGGTTGGGGCGGGAGCGGGGCGTGATTGGTTTGTGGCACGAAGAAGAAGAAGCGANGGGGGGGGGGGGGGGGGGGGGGGGGGGGGGGGGGGGGGGGGGGGGCTAGAATCGTGTCGAGCGTCCACCGGGTCCGGCTCTTTTCGGCGTGGTATAATTTCAGCGATTCATGCCACCACCAAGACAATAATCTCTTGTCACCATGGACCTCTCTTGGGCACCGACCAACAGCAGTGGCCTTGATGATCCTCCTGCCCTCACCGAACCCGAACCGAAAATATCCCACAAGAAGACCGTCCTACCTTTATCTTTTCCAACGTCGACCTCATCTCCCCCTTTGTCGTTGTGAACAAAAGCCGCGACCGGAGACGCAGCGGCGGCGGCTTTGACGGTGGCTACGGCGGGAGGGGCCTCGGATTCAACACGTACTTCGGCCCTTCGCCGTTCGACTTCTTCTACTACCGGCCGTACTACGGATACTACGGGACCCCGGTCGGGCAGGGTGGGCAGAGGGGAGACCCCGAAGAAATGGGGTAAGGATAAGGGTATCCTCTCTTGCTGTGTCTTGCTCGGGATGAGGATGTCTTGTATTGCTGCAAGAATTGCTGTTGTTGCTATTGTTAACTTGCGAAGAATAATGATGGCTTGTATTGCTGCAAGAATTGCTGTTGTTGCTGACGTTTCGCGGTCCCCAAGATGGAAGCGAGTTTTTTGCCCCCCAGGATGTACAGTGAGTCCTCGTCCGCAACAATATCCCCCAAATACACGAGAGGGAGAGGCAGGCTATGTGTGTTTTTCTGCTTTCTCGTTAGCACTCGGCCGGAAGGCTCGTGTTGGGGTCGGAATTTTGAGGTGGCTGGTGAACCCCCCTCCTTGCTGGAGGCCTAAAAAACTTTCCGGACGTTTCTCACCGCCCCACCGCCTTCTCCCATCGATCACATCAGATCAAATCAGATCACATCAGATCACACCGCTGCGGACCGATGCTTTCCGATCGATCACATCAGATCGCATCCGACCGACCCATTGCGAATCTAATCCGTGCTCAGTGAATGTTCTGCTGGCCGAGGCCTGCCAGCAGTTGCACCATCCATGCCCCCTGGACGCGCCCCCCTCAACTCTTCCCCCGCCCCCCGCACCTTTGTAAAGATTTGCTCGAATCGCACGTGTTCTCTCTCTCTCTCTCTCTCTCCCCCTCTCTACATGACATTGTTAGGGGCCACGTCGTTTCACTTGTTCCGACAAGACCTCTGAAATTCCTGCTGAACGCCCACGCTCCTTCCTTGACTTGCTTGTCCAGAGTTCTGGAGCCCGTCCTTTTTCCCTTTCGCTAAGAACCGTCGAAACCGCTGCTCAACCCCCATGCCTCCTTTGCTTTGCTTGTCCAGGATCCTGGAATCCATCTTCTCGTTTATTTTCGGGGACGGTGACCCTAACGCGGACATGGACCAGCGGAGGGTGGAGGCTGCGGCGACGGTGAGGGGTGGTGATGAAGCAAGGGGGGTGTATTGTATGTGTGGATGTCGAAAAAGAAGGGGGGTGGGGGGGGTGTGAGTGCAAAATGTGAGGGTAGTTCGTTTCGTCCGCGTGGTTGTCGTTGTCGTTGTGGTGGTTAGTGGTTGTTGTTGCTGATGTTGTTGTTGCCACTGCTGCTGCTGCTGCTGCTGCTGCTGCTGCTGCTGCTGCTGCTGCTGCTGCTGCTGCCTTTTTCGTTTTCTTCTGCTTCTCGCTGTTCTCGTCTGCCTCTCGTTTTGTTCCGGAAAAAAATAAAAAGATGTAACCAACCTCGGTTCGGTTTCAAATCACCACCACCACCACCACCACCGCTGACGTGTGTGTGTGTGTGTGTACGATTGTAGCTCATCCGTGGCAATGGGGGAGCGGTGTCCGCCGAGCAGCTGGCGCCCCTCCTTACTCCGGAGACCCTTCGATCGTCGGACAGCAGCGTGGTGGACGAGTCTTTCGTGCTGCCGATACTGACCGCGCTAGACGGGGCTNGGGGGGGGGGGGGGGGGGTACTTTGTAATGCCTTAGCTTGTAGGCCACTGACTCGAGAGGACGGAGCGATGGGGGGCGTACTCGCGTTTTTGCATGCCTTAGCTGTTTGACCATCCACCAAGAAGAGGGTGGGGTGGGGTGGGTACTCATGACACATCATTGTTGTCGTGCTTGTTACAAGGTCAATAATCCCAAGTTATGTTGGTAGACGCGTTTATTTCGTGAGCATGTGCGGCGTTGTTTTCACGTCCAGGTTACGGCGGACGGGGACATCGTCTACGTCTTCCCCTCCCTGCAAACTTCGGCAATGGGCACCGGCACGGCCGCGACTCAGATCGGGAGCAAGGAAAACGCGAGACTGGCCGGCCTGAAGGTGAGGCCTAGGTGACGGACGAGTTCCATGGTGCCGGTTGGGTAGCCTGCTCAGCAGCGTGTCTGGACTGTAGTTTGGGTGTTGCCGAGACTTGTTTGTGCTGTCGCTGTCGCTGTCGCTGTTGCTGGGACTGTTGTTGCTGTTGTTGTTCAGTTCGGCATGAAACGCTGGACCTCAGATGTAGTTCGCATTGCTCATGTTCCTTGCTGGACGGTGTTGTTGTTCTCGTGTTGTTAGTTGTTTTCCTTTTTTTTGTTTCTCTTTTCTGTGATGTTTCTCTCTTGCCTTAATCGTTCTGTGAGGCATCGAACAAAGACCAATCGAGGAGCGAAAACGACTACGATATTCCTCCTGCTGGGAGAGAGAGGCTGTTGTAACTTCTTTGAGATCGAGGGCACTACACACCTCACAGCAATATCCGTCCTTCTCCTTTTTTCACTCTCGCCCCCCCTTTGCCCCCACCCGCGCCCGTATCCCTTGTGCCTTTGAAATACTCTCTACGCTTTTGTAGTCTCTGTCGACGGCAAACTCTTCGGTTTTCTTACCCCTACCCCCGCCGTTCGCTTCTTTCCCTCCAACATTCTCTTCCCCAAATAGTCGCTGTCCACTGCCGACCTCCGGGTTGCTCTGGAGGCGGTGGGAGTGCGGGCTATGTCCATGTTTGAGCGGTCGGAGCTGATCGATGAGGCCATGGCGGTGAGGGTCATGACGTTTGTCGTGCGGTCGCCTTCTGTTGGTTTTTCCCACGTTGCCCACTCTAATCCCCTCCCACTCAGAAGGCGTTTGGTGGCTTCGGGGGCTTCGGTCCCTGCCGTGCGATTCGCATGTATGTGCCCATTTTCAGAGGGAAACGACGCAATAAAGCCCAGGAGGACACGTCCAACAGTCGAAAAATATTACTGTTAGTACCACTGTACAGGAGTCCTACTCTTACGGTGGCTTTCTCGCGTGCCTCTTGACAGGCCGGCATCGCCAAGCTCGACAACGGGAACATCGTCCTGGAGCCCCGCACGAGCCGGGGTTCGTCATCGTCATCTGGGGGCGGCCGGGGGGTTGTTATCCCAGAGCCCCTCATGGTGCGTGGTGTTTTGGCCGAACCGAAGCGTCAAGGAGGTGATAGTGTAAGGCTTCACGTGATGACAAATGAAAGTCATTGTTTTTTCCGTAAGAGAGAGAGGCAAACGAGAGCCCCAATATATAGGATCCCGTGTGCCATCCAAACAACAAATGTACACCGTACAAGATACCATACTGCGGAGCCCCTATTATCGGTAGACCTATGTAAACACTTGCCATGACCAAAAATCCCCGGGTCGGGGCTCGGGGCTGCTAAAGGGAGATCTATGCCACTGCTTTATTCCGGCACATTCGATCACAGAAGCAAGCCGGGCCAACTCTTGTTGCTGAGATTTCTCCCCTCTCCATCAGGAAGAGACGAAGCCGTTCAGCGTGGCAGCGGGGTGGAAGAAGTTCGCGGCGGGTGTTCTCGGCGCGGTGAACCTCGGGGGAGCGTTGTACCTGCAGCAGCTGCTGTCCGGACCGGCCTTCGCCGGGGTGACTCTACCGGGGTACTACGGCTTCGTGCAGGCAAGTTTGTTGCTGTTGCTGGTTTTGCTGCTGTTGCAGCTGCTCTAGCTGCTGCTGCTGCTGCTGCTGCTCTTGTGTTGAGGTGGTGGTTGTTTTTGCTGCTGTTGCTGTTGTGTGGCCGTGATACTGCCGGTCCCTCTGAATAGCTCTGGGCGATTCGCCGGGCACAAACCGGTACCACAGAGCCCCCCCCGACTGTATTCACTTGTCTCGGAAACCGACGTCGTGTTCATCAACAGCAGCCATGAATGGAATATTATTGGTACTGTACGTGCTTATCCCGCAAGCCCGTGGCGCGTTCCCCTAAACAACATAACAGGGGGCGCTGCCATTCCTGCTCACGTACGCGGTGGCCCTGAACGTCATCCCGGCGGTGCGGTTTGTGCTCAACAAGAGGGAGAACGCCAAAATAGAGGGCCGGAACTTCTTGAGGAGGAAGTGGGCGGAGGCCGGCAGGAGCGGGGACGCCGTGATTTCGCGAAAGCTCAAGGCCGCCAAGACGATGACCACCGACATGAAGTGAGACGAGAGAGAGAGAGAAGCGTGGACATGAATTAAGCCCCGTTTTTTACGTAACGTTGCTGAGTGAGGTGTGAGTGTGTGTATCTTTATTATTAGCATCGACCGCGCTAACCGGCTGACCAATGAAAATACGTCAGTCTCAGTGCGGTTGAAAACACAAAATGCTTCTACACGCCACAATCGGGGACCCTGCGACCGAGCGTCATGGGGGAGTCTGCGCTAATCTCTTGATTCAAGACAGATACCGTAGCAATACCAGTGTGTGTGTTTATTTTTTGTGGTATCGACCTCGCTGACGAACTGACCGACGGAAAGACGGCAGTCTTACTGTACAGCGAAAGGGATAAAGAGGCGAGCACGTTTTCTACATTCGTCAGTGGGGCTCCCCAGGGGTGCGTGTTGTTGTGCGGGATTGTTTGTCATCATTCGGGCCACAAGAAGCCTGCGCGATTAAGCATATATCTTTCGTCTCAGTGTTCGTTTTTTCTTCCACGGTGAACGATATTGGTCGAACGATGTCTTTCTTGGCAAGAATCAAGGTAGAGAATGCATACAGCAGTCCTGGTATTGTTTTTTTTAGAACGCAACCATATTGATCGTTTTTCTTATTGCACAATGCCCACCTGTATTTGTGTTTTCAGAGGCTCTCACCACCGAGAATATGGGGTCATGAAGCATAGTGTTGTTGTATTTATCGTTTCTCCGATCTTGAAGGGTGCCCTTTTATCGTTTCATCGACTTTGTAGGGTGCAGGCAATGTTTAACGTTTTGTTTCAAAGGCCCTCACCACCGAGAATATGGGGTCACGAACGCATTTGTTGGCGTTACATCAACTTTTCAGGGTGATCAAGCCCGAGGACGTGGAGTACACGACGGCCAAGACCCTGGCGGACCAGGGCATCAACCAGGACGACGACCTGCTCGATGACTTCGACGCCCGCTTGAGGTCCTCGAAGGAGTAGAAGGTAGATAGAAGCAAATCTTCTGACGTTTGTTCCAAGCCTCTCTTAATCGTGCCGCAGTGCGTTGGGGGTAAATTCTACGCCCGCTTGAAAACCTCACAGAAAGAGTAGACCGCAGAAGCAAGTCTTGATGTTGTTCCAAGCAATGGTAGGTGCCTCTTTCGTTCGTGCCGTAAGAGACAGAGAAAGAGACAGCCACAAGGAGAGGGAGGGAGCGAGAGA
>CACKRE030004989.1:36096-53693 GCA_902602495.3 Ectocarpus sp. CCAP 1310/34 | reverse complement strand
CCCCCCCCCCCCCTCCCCCCCCCACTGGACCACCTACGACGGAAGTATTTTTCCGGGTCAGCATGTGCCCAAACCAAAAACCTACCCGAAGATCAAGGAAACGGGTGACACAAGATGCCGCACACGCCCAACAGTACAATCCCAATGAGAACACTAAATAAAAGCAATGATGGTATGCACCGGTTCGAATTTTCTGTGCCACATCCGGCATGCGGGAGCACCGATCTTACCAGGTCGGCGCTACTTCAAGACAGGTTACCCCGAGGTATCCCCCTCCCGTGCTCATCACCTGCGCCATCTCCTGCGTTAATCGTTCAGTCGTCACCAGCAGCGGAAAGCCATTCTCCTCGTCCTTCTGCCTCTCATCCATCCTTCCAGTCCTCTCACGACACCCCCCCTCGCCCTCTCCTTTCTCCTCCGTCTCCCGCCACGCCGGCGGTGGTTCGGCGGCCGTATCACCCTTCGCCAGAACGTCCCGTTTCGCTCCCCTCGGTTCGATCTCGCCGTATTCCGGCCGGCTGTCGTCAGGCAAAGCGAATCCTCCGCTCTCACCAACCGGCGCTGTTCCGAGCCGGTCAGGACCGGGGCTAGCAGAACCATCGACGGGAGCGGTGGCGGTTTCAGCGGTAACCCCCTCTTCATCTTCTCCATTTGGGCCGTCGACGAAGGACACTGCATGTGCACCGTGGAAAAAAACATTCAAGCCGGTTAGCGCGGTCGATGGTACCAGTGAAAACACACGCACATCCAGGGCGGTGAGGGCTCGGGAAGTGTTTTCTCGTGGTCGGCGAGAGTGGGGACGCCATTGGCAGTGCTCGCTCGCTCAACAGTTTGGGGCCAGCGGTAAGCTAGCTATCCAATCCAAGACAACAGAGGCCGGTGGTGGGGGGCTCAGCTACTGCAACACTTGCGGCATGTGATGTACCGAATGGATGCAATCTATTCAGCAAACGAGTCTTCACGTTGTCGTTTCGTGCTCATGCGGCGGAATCAGTTGCCGATCTCAGGCGGAGACCGCGGGAGCAACTGGAGAGAAGCGGATAGACGAAAAACGTTGACCCTTTGTCCTTGCACCGTGGTCTGGAACCGGCGGGCGTCAAGTCCAAAAGTCACAGGATGAGACATTCAGATCGACAACTCCCGGTTCATGTCCCCACTTTGGTCCCTCAGTAGGGTGACCTCTGAGCTTTGGCTAACCTATACCCTACGATTTTGGGGACTTGGCGAATTCTTCCGCTGGGGCCACTGGCCGCTACCGTTGACTCACTGCGTGAGCCGGCTTGACTCTCGTAGCCTGAGTTACGACGTTCTCTTGAGACTCTCAACACGAACGGCTACTCACGAAGAAGGGCCTGTCTTCGCCTCCACATGTCCTCCTTGGCCTCGTCCTCTTCCGCGCCCACGTCCACTTCCTCCGCGCGAGCATCCTTGTTCCCGCCGCCTCCCTTCCCCCTCCCGGCTTCCCCTACCCTTAAGAGTAGGCGCGCCTCGCATACCTGCCGCCGCCGCTCGCTGCGGCTTTTGTCGGTGGTTGCCGCCGGAGGTGCCGCTGGTCCCTGCGGCGGCAGGAGGGGCGGCAGCTCGTTCTGTGTCCATCTCTTCCATGCATTGAGCAACGCTAGACGGACGAGCGACCTGGTGGGAGCGGACGGAAGCAGGGGCGGGGGTGATCTCTGTGTGTCCTATAAACATCATTGCGGTGTGAGCGCTTTTTGTTTTAGCAGCATCGACCGCGCTAACCGGCGAACCAATGAAAATATCCCAGTCAGTGCGACTGGAATCAGGAAATGCTTCTGAGGCATCATCTGTGTGTTTGCGCGTGTAGTTTTTTCGTCTGCAGCGTTGGTGCTGCACCCAACGGGGTCGCACGTGAGGTGGTTGCAGAGGGGAACGCATGCTCTGTTCTGCTCGGTCGTGCCGTGCGCAACGAAGATCTCACTTGAAACTGTAGGGGTTTTTGCCCACGGGGAGGGAGGGTGTGCTCATAGTCGTGCATGCCGTAGTCGTTAGACCATTGACCTCGCATCCCTACAAAGCCGGGACGGAGCACGCCTGATTCTCGCCGGACCAGGCTCTCACATCACCAAGCGCGAAGCGCCGTGAGATATTCGGCGAGTCGCATGAAGGGTGCGCTGCATCCTGCTAAGGGTGTTCGGCATCTTGTCCTTACTTCCTTGCGTACGGATGGCAGCTAGCTGCGTATGACATTATGTATAACCTGGTGCTTTCACTTCCAGAGACAGTTATTAGCAGTGTGCAACTGCCTCGAGGGTGCTTGACCAAGTTTATCACAACCCGGTGCGATCACCCCCGTTGCGCGGAGTGAGGGTTCTCGACCCCGCACAACATAATCTACTCAACCACCATCATTCCCACGGGGGGCGGGCGCCTTCTTGCTTACAACGTGAAGATGTTAAGGAGTGTGGCTGCTAGCATGAATAGGGTACATCTTATTCTTGATAGGATGCGGATCGGTCAGGAGGTATACCCTTCTGACCCTCACCCCCTTAGAATTGTCTACTCTGTGTACCCCCTGAGATGAAGCTGGATCCCCGCTTCATCCCAGACCTTTGCTGATCGTCTCTAAGCAATAACAAGCAACTTTCCCATCTCAACGTGGTCGTGGACAAGCGTGTCAACGACAGAACCTTCATCTATCTCTAGGAGCAAGCCACCGCCCATGGCATCACTCCTTGAAAAAGACGTGCAAATCAACCACGGAGTTTTACAAGCGCTGGACCTGTAGTGGTATATACTACTCTGTCACGAGGACGGAGTAAGGCAGTTTGGGCGAATCGTTTCCTACGAAAGATGACCCCATCAGCCGCGTTCCAAGAACTAGCTTTTTTCCCTCTCACTACTATTCGAAACCCCGACGCAATCCTTTGGAGCCATGCCCACAGCATCCTTTTTAGCTGCAGACTGGAGTACTTCAGCCGTGCGGAGCAGACACATCGTGGGCCATGCCGGCCTTGAAATTTCGGGGCGAGCGACATCGCAATCCTCCAAGCTTCCTTTCGTGAACTTCTTGTCCCTCATCTCCTACACTATTCTAACATGTCTTGTGCGCACTACGTGTGTCTCCTCCCTCTACCTGACTAGGTGGAACGAACAACGCACCTGATGGCACCCCGCATGAGTAACGCCGCTTGACGAATGCTCCTCGGCATCGGAGAGCAACCGAACTGGCCGGCGGGGGACGGTAAAGAAATCACGCTAAGCCCCTCCCCTTCAACCCTCGACGAACCCTGCTGCCCACCCTGCGGGAGATAACCCGAATCTCCCGCCCCTGGTCGCATCCCTGACCCAGCCGCAGACGTCGTGGCAGGGTGTCCCGGGCCGCTCCTTTCTCCCCGCCGCCCCACGACCGGAGACGGAATGGAGATAGGTCTTACCTCGGAGTCAAACCCTGCTATCCTTGTCTCTGATGCCTGCCTCCGCGCTTCCGGCGGTGTGTTTTCCTGTCCTCCTGGCTTTCCCGCGTGCGCTATCACTGTTGCCGATGTTGTAGCCGTACCCACCGCGGTCCGTTCCCCAGTGCCTTTTTCACCGCGGCCGCCACCGCGACCACCGATTCCAACGCCATCACAATTTCCCTCGCCATCACCGCCACACCCGTCGTCTACTGGAAACCCGAACGGTACTCCACCTGCCGCCTGGATCGGCTCGAGGCGCACTTTGTCGATGTCTTCCCCCGCTTCCCTGCCGCTGCCACCGCCGCCGCCGCCGCCGCCGCCGCCGCCGCCACTCTTCGGCCGACGACTGCTTTCGCTGTGACGACGGCGGCCGCCGCCGTAGATTTCTTCGCCCAGGGAGGCGCCGCCGCCGCCTTCGGCGTCATGGTAAGAGGCTGGTGCGGTGGCGGCCGCTACCGGCGACGGTGCCGGTGTTGACTGCCGCCGGCGGTGATGGTGAGGTCGCCGCCGGAGCTGGGGCGACGGCGGGAGGTAGCCGTCTTCGCCGTCCTTGTCCGTACGGGGCCACGACTTTTGAGGGATTTATTGCAGGCGTTCGAGCAGAGGCAGATTGAGGGGGGGGGTGCACTCAGATGTTGCCTGCCGTCGACGGTTGACCGATGCCACGTTATCAAGTTGATGGGGCGGCAAACATTCTCGCAGTACCACTGCTCGACCGAGCTACAGCAGCTGACACCGGTTTCATAACCTAAACCGCGGCAAGCAAGGCATGAAACAGTCTTCCTGTGGAAATTTAGACGAAGCCCGATGTGGAACGCGTAGTTTCTTGTGGTTCGCTCGCAAGATGAGTAACGTCTTTCTCTCAATACCAGGCTCACCCGTTGCCATGTCCTGTCGCGTCCCGCGGTGGCTCTATATCGCGAAAAGCAGCGTCGGGTGCGAGGGAAGCGGGGAGTGGTATTGTCGGGGAATGATGGGTGAGTAACCCTTGCGGACGTCGTTCAAGAAGAGACAGAACGTGCTTCGGAGGTGAGAAGTCCGTGCTCAAGTCTACAGAACAGTTCATACCAAACATCACGCGAGTCATTGCTTCATCGGAGGCGAAAGAGTTGTGCTCTGGCGCCTCCTGCTTCGCCAGGCGTGGAAATCCTTGGAAGGTGGATGTGGGGACAGAGAACAATGGACTGAATTTTGTTTACCTCATACCATGAGTCGGATAATCCAGTTCAAATAACATCGATACTCTGCTCATACCCGAAAGCCACAACGGCGAAAACGTCTCCATCCCACACGTCACTGCTCCGGTCATTCCCAACTAAACCCGAATCCCGACCCGTACACGGGCCCCTCAAACTAAGACCCAGCCGTAGACCACTACAGGTACCTTTCGAGCTCCCGCACCAAGGCCGTTACGGTATCACGTCGAAGCCTCCGCCAGCCCACCCCTCCAGCGAATGCTGAAGCAGCGGCCGCGGCCGCCTGATCCTCTTCTATCCAGCTGCTGCTACCCCACGTCCCAAAACTCCGCCTAGAGGTGTCGAACACACCACCATCGGCGCTGCTGTCTCCGGGGTTCCTTCCTTCAGCTTCGTCTGGCGGGGGGTGGGTGTTTTTTGTGGCCACGTTACCTGCGTCTTCGTCGTTGTTTTCGTTTTCTTCCTCCGATGAAGACGCGAAATACACTTTGCTGCCGCCTTTGCCATCCGCATTGGCTGACGTCCCTCCTCCTGCTTCCTCTCCGGTAGCCCCTGCCGCTCCCGTCGCAGCAGTTACTGGTTTGTTCCTCGCTGTTTCACCATCCACTGCCACGGTAACGTTTGCTGAGTCTCCGAATGTCGGTCCTACCGTGTAGTGGTGGCTGTGCAACTTGCCCGGCCGGTCTTCGAGCGCTTCGTCCACGGGCGCCGAATCTAGTTGTTGCACATGTCCCTGGCTGCTTCGTCGTGAGCGGGTGCCATCGTCGATCTGACGGACCTCCTCTACAGCAACAGTCGCAGGTTCAGTCGACGTTACCGCGACCGCCGCCTGGCAAGAGGAGCGTCGCCACTGGTGATTCTCTCCGCCGGTGTTGGCATCGCCCTTGTCTCTCACAGCGAAAGGTTTTTCGCAACTCCCCGACCCTGGTGCCGGGCCCGAGCCGGCGGTGCTGATGTTGTCTCCCGCCGATAGCACCCCGCCAGCGCCAACATTGTCATAACCATTTTCCCCTGGAGCGATCCGTCTCGTGGTGTCAGCGCCTGGCCGTTGCTGGTCGTCCTCAGACGCACCGACCTTAGCGATACCTTCGATTGCATTGGCGGAGGAAAAGGCCCGCGGGGTAGATGAAGAACGGTTACGATCGTCGCGGCCAGGCCTTCTGGTGCTGGGGGCTACTCCTCCTGTTGCCTCGGATTCGCTGTTGGTGGTGAAGGCGACTGGATGGCGGTCGGCAGTGGCGTTCGCGGCGGGCTGGGTCCTGCTGCTGCTGCCCCTGTGGTCGCTTTCGCCGTCCTCAGCACCGGGCGGCCCCGCCGGCGAGGCTCGCTGTTTCCAGGCGCGAAAGGTCTGTGGCGGCAACGGGACCGACACCTCAATGCCAGCTATCATGACTTTCATGATGGTCCCACCCGTTGGAGTGCCGTCTGCGGTGCGACAAAGGAACGCAACAAGGTTACGATGGAAGCAGACGCGGAGCGGTTCACATTGAGCTCAGGGTTGGACGATCGAAACTACGGGCAACGGGGAATCTCTACTCTAGAGGAGTAACACGATTTTGGACCGTACACAACGCATCGGCGTTAGAGAACCTGCGCATTCATGTACAACGGGCCGGTCAAAACGCCGGTATATTTCACTGGCTTCTTTCACTCGCCGATGTTCTTAATCCAGGCAATTCCCTGCTTCGCCACCGTCAGTCACTCCCCCATATCCTCACCTTCTCCCTCCATGTGTTCCCACACGCCGGTGTTCCCGACCTCGACCCCAGCCCCCTGGTTCTGGCTGGGAGCTGCCTCCGCACCTCCCTCAAGTGGTACAACCACACCGCCGGCGTCCTGCCGCTGTCGCCGTCTCGACAGAGAACGCTCCCCTGCCCAATATCCGTCTGTCATCTCCAGATCGCCGTCGGCTACTCCACGCTGAATGCCCCCAGGCCGGGCTTCCCCGCTGCGGGTGGGCCTGGCAATCTCCACCCCGACGTCTTCTCCGTCTATCACCATGCTGTTGGCCCGGTTCGTTTCCGCCGATCCCTGCTCTTCTGGCTCTCTTCCTGCTCCCCCAAGTGCGACACGTCTTGCACCTGACCTTTGAGATTGCATTCCCTCCTCCTCGACCGCCGCCACCGCAACTATTGTGACCCCTTGCCTTCTTTCACCCCCGGGAATAGATTGTTGCTGCCTCTTGGCCGTGCGGTGTTGATCTGCGCCCTCGCCCTGATGCGCTTGTTCTATCTGGAAGCGGGTGGCGCCATTCTCGTGTGCCACTTCCCTCCGACGCGGAACTTGACTATGAGAGCCTTTCTCTTCCTCCCCTTCCCACCGTGCTTGCTCCTTTTCAGCGCAAACTTCCGCCGGTCCGAGCGACGGTAACACCTCGACCAGATTGTGCGGAGCCCCCGCGACCCGACCGAACGCCGCACGCTCGCTTCTACTCAATTCTATCGCTGAAGAGTACTGCAGGTTTTCTCCCTGGGCCCCGTCGACTTTGGCCTTGCCGAACGATGTCGCCGTACTCGCCGCCGCGCTGCGGCGCTCTTGTCGCCTCTGCTCGCCGGTTTCGCGCACGTGTCTTTCGGCTTGCCGGCGATGGGTTTCGAGAGGAGCGCTGCTCCTGAGCGCCTGTGCACGACAAGGGTGGATGAGTTTTTAATTACGATAGGGTGCAGCAGTGCATCGTCCACGTTGTCACTCAATCTTCACTTGCTGTCGGGAATCACGATTTCGTGTAAGCTCTGCCCTACTCAACCATGCGAGGAGCCATGGCCAGGAACTCCGCCGTTCATGTAAAGCAGCAGTCTAGTCAACGCGAGGTGCTGCCTGGATTAAAGTAGGCTGGACTTGCGTAGAATACACGGGTTCATCTTGGCGGACTGACTTCGAGTGTTAGACGCTCACGAGTCTCAAAGCAAACCATCATCGGCGCGTGACGAATCAATGTCTGTCTGGAGCAAACACCACATACTGTTCCTGCGTCTGTCTGCACCTGATTTTCATCGCTCCCTTCGAACGACGAGATGCCCCGGGCAGCACTCGCGCCGCATTCCTTCAACGCATCCAGAAACTCTTGCCTCAGGCGCATAGCGCGCTTGAGCTCAGTCTCCGCCCCCACCCCAGCATCGATTTCTTTCGGCGCATGACGATAGGAGTCCCAGCCACGATGTGTCGGTGCCGATGGGTCATAGTCTTTCAAGTCCTGCTCCGCTGCTACAGGCACCCTCCCTATCGAGACAAACCGTACAGGGAATCAATGATGTGTGGAAGCGGCGTTGCTGTTTATTATTGTTGTCGTGAGTTTATTCATGTTAATTACATTCCATCTCTGTAGACTATGACAAGATATCATGACTTCGGGGCGTGAATGGGGGAATGATGAAGTATGCAAGACAACAAGGAACATTGCACTAGGTTGCAAGTTAGTCTATATGCAATCGTGATGTTGAAGGGTAGTTTTTCTCATTGATTCAACCACGGACTAAACACGGCGGCGGAGGCATAGCTAGAGACGGACGAGACCTGTTAGCCTTGGGCAGCAAGACGCTGAGACGGAATCAGTCACACTATCCAGGTGCCACCGCATCCTACCATGAAAATGGTTTGAAGTTCCAAACTCCACGGCCCCAAGGTAGTTTTGGCCACCAGGAAGGCGTTCGGTCCAGAACTATTGTGATGTATGAATTAATTGAGTAGCTCATGTCGCTGAGCCGCTGACTAGTCAAACGAGCTAGCCGTAGCGGGCCAAGTAGCGCAGCTGGGTCTGTACGTAGGTATCTGTTTTATTGTTCTTCTCTATTCTGGGCGATTGCGTACAACGACACCTACCAAATTTACTCTTCTACTTCGCCTGGTGTCAACGTGTGACGTAAGCGGGGATCAACAGTCGTTCTCGTTTTCGTTTTCGAATGAATGAAATGTACTTGAAGTATGTATTTTGTGTATAAAATAACACGTAGCTTGGAACTAGGTTTCATGAACTGCCCATGAGCTGTCAAACGTGTCCACGAGGTGCCAGAAGGTTTCACAAGGTGTGAGGTGTCATGAGATCCCAGGAGCTATTATGGCGTGCCATGAGCGGTCAAAGGTGCCAATGTCTGTGATGAGGTGTCGCAAGGTACGATGAGGTGTCACGAGCTGTCACGAGCTGTCATGGAGTGTCATGAGCTGTGATGAGATACCATGAGCTGTCATGAGGTACCATGAGCTCTCAAACGGTGACATGAGGTTCCATGGGGTATCGTGACGTGCCATGAGGTTGAATGAGGTGCTACAGTATGAAGTGTCAGAGGTATCATGAGATCCCATGAGCTATCATGACGTGCCATGAGCTGTCGAAAGGTGTCAATGGGTGTCATGAGCTGTCACGAGGTACCATGGGCTGTCAAAAGGTTCAATGAGTTGCCATGAGGTACCATGAGGTACGATGAAGTGTCACAGGTCTCATGAGGTGTATAGGTGTCACGAGGTGCCATGAACAGTAACAAGGTGTTTGAGGTGTTATGAGGTGCCATGAGGTATCATGGTGTATCATGAGGTGTCGTGGGGTGCCTCGTGGGACGTCCCATGAGACGCCCCATGAGACGCCTCATGGGTTTCATGAGACGCCTCATGAGGCCTCTCAGTCGTACCATTAGAATAGACGTATCATGGGCCGTCATGGGGCGTCTCTTGAGACTCTTTG
The DNA here is from genome assembly GCA_902602495.3 of Ectocarpus sp. CCAP 1310/34. Lineage (NCBI taxonomy): Eukaryota > Phaeophyceae > Ectocarpales > Ectocarpaceae > Ectocarpus > Ectocarpus sp. CCAP 1310/34. The sequence continues at coordinate 44,406 of CACKRE030004989.1, read as the reverse complement.
AGGTGTCATGAGACGCCTCATTATTGGGTGAAGTAATGTACCCCTAGACTACAATCTTGGAGCGTTTACTGTGAGGAGTATGTACATGTAGTCTAGACTGTGTGCCGGCGAATATGGAGTCTGTACAAATGTTGCTCCCGCGCGCATGCGATTGGGAGTTTTCGAGCGGTTTCTTCTAGTCGATAGGTTGGCCTACAGTCGCCCGATATTTACCGCTGTTCTATGTACAAAAGAACTGCGTGGTTGCATAATATGCATACGACCGTCTTTGCGACGAGAAAGTGATATATGATTAGTCTTGCTGCAGCTGTTCTTTCTATTCCACGCCGGACTGTGTGCTCTCTGGGAGACGAGATCTCGCATCCGTAGAGGGTGCCGAGTTGCACACAAAGCAAACGGATCAAATATATGAGGATGACACCGTGCGCTACAGTTCAGAACAACGGTTTGGTTGTTCCTGCTGACTGGAGGCGCTGCGAAGACGATTTATTGTATTGTCCGCGTCATGTTTACTGCTGACCGCAATCTAGCTATTTTCTCGCTGCTTGTACCACAGCAGGGTAGTGGCATCAAGCTTGGCGGCATCGACACATTCCGACGACTTGTGTTTTCTCGACAAGCAAGAGCATGAACACCACGCATGGAAGCACGAACCACCCACCAAGGCAAAAGTCCTGTTGCACGCCAGAAGCGAACAGTAGCTCCTTCTGATCTCGTGTCCCACATTCCATCACTGCGAGCTGTGCGCCCCGGGTGGGCCCGCAGCAGCAGTGGTGGATTGCTATACGGTCGGAAAAAATGTGGCCGTGGCGTTACCAGTTGGATCCACGATCTCGCGGACCCCCCCCCCCCGCACCTGCGCCCCACTTCGCGCGTGCCCCCCAAATTCCCCCCAAGGGAAATGGAACCAGGAAATGAATGCCGAGCTGTGCGAGATCCAATATAATGCACGGCCCTCTTGCGCCCAAAGCTATGTTCAGACGCCCACACATCCCAGGATGTTGGAGCTCGGAGTCACCCCTAGTTGGTGGCGCACTGCGTGCGCGGGTTGTTTCTCGGAGCTCGAGTGTACTGCTGTAAATCTCCTATCACGTTTATTGTTATTGGAAACGAAACCAACCCTTGAACGACCCGATGCGTGGAGATGCATAACGCAACAAACATCTCATCCGCATCTATCTGTCGGTTTGCTCTCCCACGACGACCCGTTCTTCGTGTCTGGTGTGGAAGCTCAGCAGCAATACAGTTCCTCGAGGGTCAAATGCATCCAATTTCCGTGTCGGCAAAGGTAGTTGCTAGCGAACGTGTGAGCACAATAGTGCTCCCAGTGGCAGTCAGTGGTGGCCGCTGCAGTAAGAGTCAGGTTTTGTTTCCGGATGGTGCGTCCTCGACGGACGTTGGGGACATGCAAGGTAGATATGGTACCTTGTTTGAAGGCCACCTCCGTACTAGTCCTCCCCTTGTAGGAATTTTGTTTTTGTTTGCTAGACAAGAATACGGGCAGCAGCCTAAACCAGACTGATTCGTGGCCACTGTTTTTGGAACGTGCCTTGATTTGTCTAGAGTCCGGGATCCGTTTGCCTTCTTTTGTTAATCGTAAAATGGGTACCCTTTGGGGTACTTAGAGCGCGGCCACGGAAGGCGTCCGCTCCAGTTCGAAGTGTGGATGTTAGAGACCGGAAAGACCTTTTTAGCAAAGAGTTTATTACAACAACATAACAACAGCAACCACAACCTTCATCATGTTTTCATGCGTGCGCCGCGTCCACCAAGCCATCGTTGATCTGGCTATTAAGTTCTGTGGTCCTCCACCAAGTGTTTTGCAGGGTGGCGGGATCTGGAGTCCATCGTCTTCCACCTTGCTCGGAGTTCTCGCCGTGGTCCCAGTCAGAGTGTGAGAAGGCGGAACCATCCTCGACGAACAAGTCGGAGCGATAGGACCATTAGGGGCGCTCACCTGAAGGTCAGCCCTCCAGAGGGTTCAGGTATGCAATCTTGTGTACGAGAGACGAAATTGAAGGTGGTTCGTTGGATAAGAGGGGGTCCCTACGAATGGCGCACGTCTCACTCGCCTGCCTTCGCGTAGTGATCGCTGTAGAGAGCACCAATGGTAACCCTAGATGGGTAAGCACAAGCAACGCACGCGCTCGTTCATTACGTCGGTGGTTTGTTCTTGTCACACGTCCATTATGACCTCTTTCAGGGAATCATGCGGGAAAACAATACATCTAAGAGGGCTCCGTCTGGAATGGATGTGGATACGCTTTGCAGGTGGTGTGACGGGTCTCTTCGGAACCCGTACACGCCCTGGCTGCTCACCTGTACCAAACATTGCACACACCCCGCGGCGTAGACAGCTCTGGTATAATAGAACGGATCTGCGTAGGGTTCATGTCGTCAAGGGTTCGAATGAAAATAATATGTCTCCTTCCGCTCCTCATCGGCAGCACGTTGTTGTCCGCCTGCCTTAGAGGTCTGAAGCACACACGATATGCCCAAAGATTAGTTCTTGGTCCGAAACAGTAAGTCAAGGGAAACGAAACAGTAACACGAAAAGTCAAAACACCAACATCAAGGCCCTTTTAATCTACACGCCTCCCGCAGTTTGTATGGCCAGCTCTGCCCGCAGCGGTCCTTTTGCACGCAGGGTCTACAAGAAGGGGAAAACACTCGGCCCAAGCCGAAGGCGAGGATAAGCCACGAAGCACCGCACGCCCGAGAACACACTCAACAGATCAAAGACGAGGGTGCTCCTTAAGCAGGAAGCACGAGTCGATGGCGCACGTCGTCAAAGGTATTGTAGCATCGCAGACCGCAGAACATCAAAGGCTACCACGGAAGAGGCGTCGGCGCTGGTTTAACAGGAAACCAAGACGGGCAACTTTTGTCAAGCAACGGGCCCAATGCTAGGGCCCTCTCAGCCAACGGATCCCTCTCAACCCGCTCCCCGCGGCCACGTTGGTCTCAGGGCCGTTGATGATGTACGCGGTGGCGGAGCCGTCCTCCTTGGTGTCGAAGGTACCCAGAGAGGAGTGTATCGTGACCTTGGGGCCCGCGTGACCGTCGCCGTCTTCGTCGTGGACGCCTCCGTCCTTCCCTCCGTCCTGCAAAAAAAAAAACACGACGACAGTCGTGATGGCGAAGGGCTGCGTTCTCTGCTTGAGGATCGTTGCTATTGTTGTGCCCAAAACGTTTTGAGAATTTGGAGCAGCTAAGGAACCGAGGGAAGAGACTGAGAAAATGTAGCATACATATGTTGTCGATGCCCGGGCTAGTACTCCTGCCCCGTAGACTGGTTGCTCGCGTAGAATGTGGTTACCGGTTGCCCTCCAAAAGAAGTATTCACATTGTGTCGGGCGTCAGCTCTGTAGTGTGGTCCAGTGTGAATCGTTACGCAAAGCGTACCCTAGAGTGCTTGTGGCTTCGAAGCCATGGCTGTTATAGTTGGAGTCGCCGCAATCGTGGACGTGGATTATCTTCCCCTCTTCCATATAAAAGAGAATGTCCATCCATGGGGAGAAATTGTGCGGGTATGAGACAACCAATTTCAACCGGTACTTTGGCGAACACCCGTCCAATGCACGTCAGCGGTAGAGAAACCAGTCAAAACAGTTGCAAGTTTGTGTTGTTTTTGAAACTGGTTCCAGGTTCATAGGCGTCTGGGATAAGAAAACCACTAATCAGCAGATCCCATGACGATAAGAGGCGCGCGCGAAAGCGTTCGTTTTTCCTAGTTTTCTTTCGAACGTCACCGTACCTGTCCCCGACTTCTACTGTTTGCTCCGGCCTCAACATATTGCCGTGCATCAAGGCTCTTCGAGTCACCACCACCATGGCTATGTCCCCGCGCTGCCGTGCTGTCACCACCCCTTTCGTGCTCCGTGCCCAGCAGCAACAACATGCTTTCTTTCGTTTTGGTACCGTAGTCATAGACAACGCGAATATCCTCCTCAGGTACCTGACGATGCGGTCGGGAGTGAAGGGGTTCACCCACTTGTTTCCACAAAGATGCTCCTTGCCAGTTATTGAAGAGTCATAGGGAGGGAAACGTAATGACCACTCTCCTTCCAAGGAGATGTAAAACGTTCTCTGGTTAGGAAGAAGAAAAATATATTGAACCACGAATCGGCTTCAGAGCTCGTCTAGTCGACCTACACATCTCAACGCAGTCTGCATGGTCGAGGCCCTAGGCACGAAGCGCCTCTTTCAGAAATGTTTTCCCGCAAATAGTGTGATTGACGTCGCTTCACGCCGACTGATTTGAACACACCTCGCTTTCTCGGTTATTGTCGTCGAGGTAGAAGAGGTCGTACGCCAGCTGCCGCCGTCGCCCGATGGAGCCGGAACCACCCGATGGTACTGCTTCGTCTTTCTTCTCGTGAACGGCAACTACCTGGGTTGGGTACCGTGTGAAGGTCGACCAAAACTGTACGTGATGCGCCCACTGCGCTTGATAGCTCGTCGCGACGAGCCTGCGTTAAAATTGGCAAGCTTGCTAGTACACATGGTGCTGTCAATAATACGCGCCACCCCTTGAAGAAACTGGCCTCTAGAAAGTCAGCCTTATAAAAAGCAAAGTATATTCGTCAAACAGATGGAAAACCTGCGATTTATTCTGGTGACAATTTCGGATTGTAGTTTCATTAATTGTTCGGAAACTTGGGGTCACCAGGGATGAAAGTAAAACCCCCTCCTGCCATTCCGTTGACAAGAAAGCACGCAGCGGTGTAGCAAGTTGAGTGACGAACGGAAGGTACAGAGCGTGTGGAGAGAGGTACGGACAGTAGTGGCCGCCCAACGTAGACGGCGGCAGTATCATAGCGAAAGTCCCGCCTTCCCATCCCTTTTCTTTCGAAGGTGGGGGAACAAGCTCGGGAGTAGTCGGTTTCTAGTGGGGTGTTATAGAATGGTGTGTACCATTTGGGGCCTTGGTCAGTTTCGGACGCCTACGCTTGCAGTCATGGACCTCCGGCTGGTATTGTTTGCGAGGATAGAGGCGGGTTTGTAGGAGTCAATGCCGCGCCTCGTAGTCAACGTGGCTAGCGAAGATGGTGTGTGTTCCCTGTGTCACTCTCCCCAGCGTGTGGCCTAGAAACAGAATAAACATAGTGATGCAACTCGAAAGAAACAAAAACAACTCAAAGTAGACAGGCTTGCACAGTCAAAAATCTTGCACTGAAAACCCACGTACTGTAGTCTTGCATCACACGTCAGTTTCTTTGTAGCTGCAGCCAACAAGGCAGCTGTGCAGCGACTGCTGTGACAGCGCAGTTGCTATAAAAGGCTCGTGTTGCAAGAACTTTCACACCAAAGTTGCGAGAGTCGGTCATTGTGGCCACCAGCGAGATCCGTAGAGGGTTCGTCAAGTTCAGCGGGGATCCAGGTGACTTCATCGGCTGGCGAACCCTTCAAACCTCCCTGTTGTACATAGGGAGGCTATAAACCCAAGGTCATGTTGGGAGAGGAAACTGCCCCGACGGATCCCGGAACTGGAGCTACCCGAGGTCTCCTGGTACGAGAAGGCTGGAAGAGTACAAGAACTGGATGATCTTCACCCGACTCACGGAATTATGGGTCGAGTGAAGATGATTCTTGTCCTGGTACTCCTCCAAGGCCTGCTGGTACGCGGAAGCCTGGGTCGTCGCAGCACTAGCTCCGGGATCGGTAGGAGCAGTCTCCGCTCCCGACAGGACTTTGTGGATCTTTTCCTCCTCCAGTAGGGAGGTATGCAGGCAACCGACATATATTTGGTCGCCTGGATTCCGGCTGGACTTGCGAATCCTCTACCGATCTCGCCGGTGGCCATGATGACCGACTCGTGCGACTCTCGTGTTGGATGATGACCACCTGTCAGCGTTGACCGTCTAGTGGCCATTGTGCTTCTCAACATCAGTCATTTGACAGGGTATGCGTTGCCTCAATCTCCTCGAAGACGTGCATGATTCTGCACATAGGTTCGATTGTTGGCTGCCTGGTTGAACTGTAGTACGCTGCTGGCAAAGTAGTCTACGCTTCGGCGCTGGCTCGTCAATGGGGTCTATTATAGTGGCCATGTGGGTCCAATGTCTCCTGCACTTCTCCAACGCGATCTTTTTATGTCTCTCGCATGCATAGGGAGCCCTACTATTTGAAAACCCCAGCCAGAGAGCGGATCCTATTGACGCAGTTAAATCCGCTGCCGCTGCCACTTATCATCAGCGTAAATGGCAGTAACCACACAATCGAGTGCTGCACGCATCACTTCTCTTTCTCACACATCTCTCACCTTAGCAGGGAACCAGACGCCGTCAATATCCCTCTCAACAACTTCTCCCACTCGAAAAGGTTCCCTGTGATGCTGCTGCTGCTGCTGCTGCTGCTGCTGCTGCTGCGCTACTCCCTCGCCAGTGAGCATGTGGCGTGGATGTCGGGGGGTATCCGCCAAGGACGCACCCGTCGATCGCCCCGTGCAATTGATGATGCCCCTCCGCCTGTGGTTCGCATGACTAGCCTCCACGCATGTCGCGCGCTGGCTCAGTGAGCTGGATCGTCCGCTAAGCGTTGATGGTGTTGACCTGTATTTGTGTATTTGTGTGCCGTGAGACGTGTTATTTTGGCGATCAAGCAGTTCTGCCGAGAGAAATCGACGAGATTTGGGGCGTTTCGGTTTCACAAAATTCCCACCTTTCTTTACTAAAACCTCGCTGCTGCCCGTGTGCCCCCCTTCTAAACACTGCAGCGGGCACAAACCAAACGAGAGAGAGACGAACAGAACAGGGCGGGACGAAAGTAGTGATAAAGCATGCCTCCGGTCCACTGGCACAAGCTCCCCTGGCGGCAGTTGATCTCGCACGAAATCAGGCGTGATGGCTTCAAGCCGTTCTTCATCGGAATGGGGTGAGTGCGCAAACAGCATCAACAAGGCCGTTTTTCTTCTCGGTGGTTGGCTTGCGTTTCGAGCGCTCTACAGCAGGCAGGTTTTGGGTGCTGTTGCCTATCACACACCATCCCGAGCACCCCAAGGCCAAACGGTTGGACTATCCTGTACATTGAGCCCGAGTGGGTCATTGCCTCCTCAGCTGGTCAGGAACAGCGTTGTAGTGCACACAGCACACGCCGTCGCATCGACGCATAGTCTTACGCAGAATCGCTGCCCACAGAACATTTCCAATCCTCCAGTCTAGGCGATTGTACCGAAGGCTCATCCTCCCAGCCGGCTGGTGTAGACCGCATGCAACATTTTACTCCGAAATGCCCACCTTTGCTTGGCATCCCTCTACCAGAGTTGAGGAAGGTAGCCCAATCGTGTGATACGGCTCGTCGACAAAAACATTGTTCGACCGCCGGTGTGTCTCGCGTGGTGGGGCGAAGTGTACCACACACTCGAATGACCAGTGCGGCGCCCTGAAAGTGCCATGAAAGACTGATTCCCTTTCGGCACGATTGCATTGCTCGCGGGCGGAGAGATTTGTGGCATGCAGATGCTACAACTGCACACATGTTGCTGCCTTGGGTTGTACACGAAACCCAAGGAAACATAACGTCCCACTTTTTAGTATCATTGCACGCCTTTTGCGTTTTCCGGGGATTTTTTGTTTTCGGCCCCTCCCCCCCACCCAAGTTGGTCGCTGCTGAGCTAATATGGGGCAATCACTTCGTGCTCTCCCCACACGCGCTTTGGCATGTTAGCAAAGTAGAGGGATTGTCTCAATCATGTCATGCCGCCTGCAAGGTGTAGCGAAAACACAGAGTGTCCTAGTTCGGACACCGCCGGTCTTGGACATCGCCTCTTGTCCTTGAGAAAGCTTACGTTTAGGTTGTCCGGGTCCTCGTTTCAGCGCGAGACCAGTAGCACGTCGATTCGTTTTACGAAGCGAAACGTGGGCGAAGTCATCAGCAGCTGTTCTATTGTTTGTTGGTTCGACTGCTGGTGGAGGGGGCTGCACTGTGTTTGCTCGACTAGATGCTAGAGTCACGGTCTCGACACAACCCTCAACTACATTTTCGCGCCCCTCGAGGGCCAACGGCTGTTGCTCTTTCGCCTTGGAAAGCTGCAGGCGAATACCGTGAAATAGTACTTGTTTCGTTTCTGAGTACCACAAACTATTTCGCCCACTCACTGATTTCAACACACCCCTTCGACTGTCATCTCGAACGGTTAGTCTTTGTGTTCCTTGTATATTTTCTTTATGAGCCGTGTTCGGGGGCAGGCAACTGCCCTTGCGCTTCGAACAGCTTTCGCACGGACCTTCGAAATTCGGAGATAGCGCCTACAACAGTAAAAGGAACCTTCCACGAAGGACGCCTAGAACCCCCCCCCCCCCCCCCCCC